>VXAL01016273.1:0-12489 GCA_013399475.1 Chauna torquata | reverse complement strand
CATATGCTTTAGAAGACCAGCTTAGTTGTAACTGTAGATGAAAGTGGTTTGAGGAGTTTCCAATGAAGGGGTTGGTTCCCTGGTCTAAAGTCATGCTGCTGTGATTCCCATCTTCTTCCCTCCACCGTGACAATTCATTTCTGGCACCTCCCTTTTGCCAGTCCTAGCACTCATCCGATCCCACAGTAACCCAGTCCAGGAGCTACAAAAAGCATGCATACTTTTTTCCACAGGGAAGTGAGGATCTCACCTCATGATGACAAGAGAAAACAGAGACCNCAACACAAGAAAGACAATCTCCTCAACTCTGCTGTTAGGGAGTCCCTGTAAATTAACCCTTATTCCAGAACACTGTGGAATGATACCATCTGCTCACAGCCCTCAGGAAATAAAAATTCCACTTTGATTAAATTTCAAAACCATTTGAAGCTCTGAAATCAGGTGCACATCTAATCTTGTCAAGTCCATCCAAAACCTGACCAAACCAGCTTAAGGACCAACACAGTCAAAAACTGTGAGATCTCTGAGGCTGATCAAGTACAAACTAGAATTTTTTCATCTTATTAAGAGCTGGCAAAACTAAGTCCTCCAAAACAGCACTGAAGGTCTCTAGTACTTTAATCTTAGAAGGTCAGGTAATGCACTGATAGCTTCGACAGTTTAAGACATTACACTTCCTCAGCTGCGATCTCCCTAAGCCTTCTGCCAGCCCTCTGTATCCCAGCAGCAAAAAGTATACTTACCCAAGCATACTCNCTCACCTCCTGATGACAAGAGAAAACAGTGACCATATCCACAATTCTACATCCATCCTATTGCTCTGGTTCAGCCTATCCAGCTATTTCAGGAATGCTGTGTCCTGCCAGAGGCATAGTATAATTTTTTGGCAGGGTTCACAGGTGGGTACAAGGTGAGATTCATCCAGCAAGAAAGCTGAGAATTGCAGGTCTGTCTCGTGCATGAACTACCTTGAGTTGGGAATCTTCTATGCTGACCTGTTATATCTGCACTACCTATATTTTGCATGAGATCCTCTTATTGCAGTTCAGAGCATTTATTTTGTCTTGCCTGGCAGGCATGTGTATGTATACATGCATATGTGCACTTGGAAAGGAAATATGTTAGAAGGGGAAGTAATGGAATTTGTATTCAATCCATACAGAGGGCAGGGAGAAGGAACAACAAGACAGAAAGATGTGTTAATCCACAAAGGGGAATACATCCTTGAGCAATAAGCTCTCAGTGAGTTCACTGTGCAACACTGATGAGAGAGATGTTCAGAGCTCAGACTTCAATTAAATCCTAAGCATGGCAAAGCTCCCACACTGAGGGGGTGGGAGGCATGAAGGTGATGCTGCCAGCACAATATGACCCGTCTTCACCACTGGAATGAACAACAGGAAGAGAAGGAAAATAAAGGATTACAGCCCTCACTTACTGTCACCCAGTTTCCTGTCCTAAAGGAAACACTAACAGGTAACTGAGTCTGTGTGCATGACTGTAAGATGTTTGATTAGCATGCCAACAAACTCGGACATGCTGTTCTGTACAGAGTGAGCCTCAGATCATCTCCGCTCCAGGTGTTCTGCTCAACCCTCCTTAGAGAAATGTTAATACTGGGGTAGAGGTCCCATTAAGGCAAGCAGTAATATCAGTAGGTTCCCAATAAAACTGAAGTAGGATAGTTTTTCACATACAATTCATTCCTTTTCATTTTTTCCATTTTTACTACCCTTCAATCACTTCTCCCAATTATAATCTATAGATTCAGTGACGGAAATTTTTATTTAAAATACAGAAATAAAGCTGCATGATGATCAATGTCAGTGATGATAAAGCAACTTACACAGGATACGGTTAGGATAAAGGGTATGATCTACTCAAAACACTTTTAAACAAAGGTGCTAGTGAAATGACAAAATATTAACATGTTTTTAGGTAGAGTAATTGTTACATCAAAAATCATACATTTAATCTCCTGTGACATTAGCTGTAGCTACTACAAAATTTCATTGGTGTTTTGCTAAAGAGGTATTACAGTCGGTCAGGTGACCAGGAGCCAACTGCATTAAGATATTGAAGAGTTACACGGTCTAGGGCAACCTCAATTGAAATATTTAGCCAACATTTCTTAGAAATTTCACTGCTATCATGTCAACATTAGATGGCAGCAAATACCTGTAAATTAATAAAAGGCAAAAATTTAGAAAACTACACTAGGGTGATAACTGTACAACACAAAGCCCTTCAAACTACAGACACAGTCCTATCAGGCCCAAATAAAAGGCAATGAGGAAAAAAAAAACAGAACCTTTACTTCAAAAAAAAAAAGACTCTGTTAGATGGCTTTTTTAAGGAAAAACATATATCTTAAAAGGACACATTATATGACACAGGGACTTTGAGGACATCAAAAGAAGTGATCTGGTGACATCACAAGAGCACCGTACGTCATCGCCTACCGGGTACTACATGGCGGGTCACACTTTTTTCCCTCTCCCCCTTCTGCAATGATTACAAGTTTGTGTAATTTCTACTTCTACACCACACTTTATCTTAAAATTCTGGCAAACTGCTACCAAAGATGGATGAAAATGAAACGTGCCTGGCATATTTCACTAGTAAGAGAGAGAAATAAAGTGAACTTTTGAATTATGGTACTTCACTTTTTCCTCTGGATTATTTTTATTTAGTTTAACTCAGTAGTGAAAAACAAGGTTACAAACCTATAGTGCAGTAATTACAAGGAACTGCAAGTGACTGTTGGTGTAAAATACAAAAGATTCACCACAGTGGAAGAGGCTGACTAAGCTTGTCCTGAGCATTTGTTAAATGTATCCCATTGCTTGACATCACATCCCTATATTGTCATTAGAGGCTACTGAACATCTGGACCAGTAGCTTTTATTTCCTGTATGAAACAATTTAGCTCTGCTAGGAAATGCAGCTGGAGGCATATCAACGCTAGAGGAGGACAGAGCATCACACCAGATGAAGACATACTGCATTACCTTCTAAGGAGCAAAAATCAGAGTAGCACTGGTCAGTGGAATGATCTGGGATTCCCAGGCTTACTGAACTATTATGGTATAAATTAATGCAAGATAATAATCTTATTAGAAAGGATATCAAGCAAGCTAGCTCATTTCACTAATACATTTCCATAGGACTTCAGAATTTCAGGAATTTATCTGACTAGGTGACTAGTATTTACCCAAGGATCTAATGACAAAAAGAGATTTTTTCCAGCTCATTTTAAGTTGCAGTACTTCTCAAGGGACATCCAAGAAGGCAACAGTCTTAAAAATACAACACAAAAACAACTTAGAACATTACAAGATGGCAGAGACTATTCAAGAAGACAACACATTAGGCAAATACATTCTAGATACCCCTTTGGGCAAAAGACCATCTTTTTATTCACGTCTCACTGCCTGACACAAGTCTTTGTTATTTATTATCTGAGATACAACTCCAACATACCACCAGAAACTGTTAAGTAACAACATGGAGAAAAAGAGACAAAAAACAGAGTAGGAGTAAAATCTGTGGTAACCTTTTAGCACAGCTTGTTCATTGGGTGGGACCAGTTCCATATACAAAGGGTAAATTGCCAACCTACCTCCTTTCCGCAGCAGATAGATGGGCACAACATAGAGCATCACATGCTGGATGTAATAAATTTCCATTTCAAAAGGAAGCTGAGGAATAAGGAAAATATTTGTAAATGTTTTTCATCATTAACAACTGGAACCATTTTCCTTATGCCCCATGACAATCCATTCAGTTTAGTTCTTTTGTCCTCTATGTATACGAGCAAAGCAATGGCAGACATTACTGGTTTGAAAGTGCAGCTAACTGTACGCATTCCATCCCCCTCGCCACAAACACAATGCACCACTTCAAGAAGAGACTTCTCAAAATTAGCCAGAAGAACAACAAAGGAGGTATAATGTAAGATTGCTCTTTTCCCTTTCCTGATTAGTGTAAATTTCCAGTAACAATGCAAAACCCCAAAGTAATCAAAACAGAAACTATGCACACACCATATGACAGTAGCCTACTTATAAAGAAAAGTTAAGTGTTAGCTTGTGAGTGATAGAAGACTGTGAGGTCTTTTTCTTACAACCGTTTTAAAATACATAACAGTAATTGCTGAGGGCACCTGTGCAAAAAAAAAAAAAAAAAAGAACTGCTTTATAGCAATCTGCACACGTGTGAAACTGCCAAGCTTCTCTTAAAACCAATGGTATGCAACAGATTATATCAGTCAGTCTTCAAGCTGCAGGCATATGCACATAAACAAGTTACCAGTTAGTGGTGAATCAGGTATTCCTCACCTGCTGACAGCTTTTGGAAAGTTACAATTAGTTAGCTGAGGGCTTAGTTGAATTCATGTTACCTTTTACAGGAGAATTCAGACAGACTGTGCTGAAATAATACTGTGCTGAAAATAACTTGAACCA
Organism: Chauna torquata; assembly: GCA_013399475.1. Taxonomy (NCBI): domain Eukaryota; kingdom Metazoa; phylum Chordata; class Aves; order Anseriformes; family Anhimidae; genus Chauna; species Chauna torquata. The sequence goes on along the minus strand of VXAL01016273.1, from coordinate 8,023 downwards.
CAATTCCAAGATTAATCTGAGCCCCTTAATCCCAGCCCAACTAATTCTAGTTCTTGATCAGTTAGAAAAAGTGACGCACTGTATTTGAAAGTTATTCCCATCTGTAAATGTTTCTTCGTATGTCTATTAAACTGTAGCAACACATTTAAAACAGAAGAACAGCAGGAAAGATTCAAACTCAAAATTCAGAATTCAACTTCTTGTTGCAGCTCACTTAGAAAGCTGGAAAGACATGCCTTTCTATTATATTCTAGGTGTGAAAACTGGACAATACTACCACCTGAGTGTGAAGTCTCACTGGAGTATCAGAAAGCCATTAGCTTTGTTTGAATGTAGTGTCATTCTGCAGGCTAAAGTGAAACAAGATGCAAGTACAATTATTGAAGCGTGTGTTCAAATTTAAAAATAATAATAAAGAAAACAAGAAGACCCTTCCCACTCTATTATTGTTCCAAAACACTTAAGTCATAACATTGAAACAGAAACATTACAAGAATTTCTACATCAACAGAAGTAAAGATAGGTTGAAACAGAGTTCAGTTTTCTTCCTAAAGAGCAGTCAATAAACAGCAGGCAAATAATATTGGGAGCTTTTAAATTCTACAAAAGTTCTTAGATTTTATTTTTAATATAAAAGATGTTAACACCAACAGCTGGATTTTGCTAGTCCTGCCTCTCCCAAGCTGAACACTGTCACTGTCCTGTTTGCAAACTCCAAGATGTTCAGCCAACTCCTGAGAGACTAAGCTAGAAAAATCTTCCATACAGTCTCTTTGGTTATTTTATCCCAAATATTCTGTATCAAAACATAAAACCATGTGAGATAATAGTATGCAAAAGCAAGAACTTCACAAAAGCTGTGAGGTTTCCTGTATCTGAACCTTTTCTTCTGTCACCTGTTGAAAGACACCGAGGGCAAAGTGAGGGGATCAAAATTATTCAGGAAGAAGTTGATGAAGTTTTCCTAACTGGAGGAAAAATCCATACCCCTCCCATGTGGAGCACGCACACTTCAGAAACAATAGCTCCTGATACAAACAACACAGCATGAGGCACTCACTCCCGCCAAGGAGCATTCTCTGTTCAGTATCTGTGCTTTCATAAGGGCTTCTGCACTCACTGAGCTGCGAGGGTCAGTTACACAAACATGACACTCAGGACACTTCTGAGAACAGAGTAATGGTTGTTTTGCTGCAGTAGAGTTGACAGTATTTTTGTTTGTGTGAAACAGAACATCATTTTTTTCCACTATGAAAGATTGTTTGTTCTGAAACCTGGCTAATTCTGCAAGTGCATTTCCTCATATAGAACTGAAAATGCCCAGTTTCTGTACAGCCAAGCACTCAAGCTGTACAGTAGGCTACAACAAACAGAAAAAGAACCAACACAAAAGATGAACCATTAAGTTCTACACAGCAACCGACTCATCTAGCTCTACAGGCCTTGTCTGTATATTATTTTATCCATAAAACACTCTCACAGATAGCAGATAGGTACCTTGTATCTGTAAGAAGAAACTGCAAGCAAAGACAAGGTAGAAGGATTTAAAGACCGTCTTTGTAAAAATAAGCAAGCACTTCAGCAAGAGATCAAGACTGAGAAATCCAAAAATCAACACAACTTATTCACAGAACATAAAGTAAGCTGAAATACTGAGTTGGTCCATCTAGTGTTTGACTGGAGGCACCTGCGAAGGCCACATTTATCTAACCTCAGGCTCCTACAACCTCTGAAGTGGACCCTCTTCAGTGGCCCCAGCACACTTGTCCTCTCCTGTCGGATGCCACCAGGGAAACCTCGCAGCCACTCTAAAGGGTGGTAAGCACCTCCCTCGTAACAAACCAATGATACTGATGGTAGGGGTTTTTTTGTTTGTTTGTTTGTTTTGTTTAAATCCATACCTGTCCCTGCAGGGAGTTAGAAACATTGGATATTTGCTACCAAGATAGACTAGTCTGAACGCTGTATATTAATTGTCAATTTATTTGCTGAGGTTTTTTTTTTGCACTAAACTCCTCTCTCCCTTAACAGCTGTCAGCATCACTCTTCCAGTATTTCATCATTTCCCTTCCTCAGAGTTTTAAAATAACTAATGGTATGAGATAAAAGGACAAATTATCCATTTCTTCCACGAACTTATATCCTAGGCTCCCTAACAGTCAACATGAATACAGAGTACAGCCTACCCTGTTACTCAAGATGATAAGCAAGTTTTTCTCCTTTAGATTCTTACTTGTGGAAAAACAGATTTGCTTATCGTCCGTTCGTAGGTTTTAACATTGATATAAAATCATATACATTTCAAAATACTAAATATTAATATAATACTAATATAATACTAATACTAAATACTAAACCAATACTGACATACACAATTCCTCTAACATATGCACAAAATCAAAACATGCTAACAAAGCACTCTGAAAATAAATATTCAGACTTTTCACTTTTTGCATTTTGTAATGAAGTTTCTGTTCTATTTGTTCTTCCAGAAGGAACATCAGTCTGGTATGATGCAGATTTGGAAGTGCCACATTCCCTGGACACGTGCTAGAAGGTCCTCTTGTAAGTACCAAGAATCGTGAGCAGGCAGCAAGCCTCCATCCCAGGAACAGGTAAGTTATGTACAGCGCTACTGGTCTAAATAAACTCCTAGCAGCCACTCACATTGCTGGTGAGACTGTGGAAAGGGAGAAACTGTATGATGAAGGATTAGAGCACACCTTGTTCTTGTATTTCTGAGCACGAAAAGTCAGCAGTCCTCTGAGCACATACTTGATATCCTAACTTAAACCAGCTACTGCCCTAAGGAAACAACTAGCTCTTTCCATTGACTGCACTCAGCTTTAAAAACAAAAAAAACAAAAAAAACCCCCACTCTTCAAGACACGTTTCAGGCAGAGTTAAACCCAAAAGTCAGATTCAGATGAGAGCACACTCCAGAAAGTGTGGCACAAGACTCATTTAAACTACCTTAAACCCACCTTGACACAGCAGCTGGTTTTCAATAGGCTAGGAGGTTGCTACTTTGCTCTGTTTCCTGAAAGCAGTACTCCTCCCTCTGTTAATTATTTATACCTTAGCTTTATATTTGCAACAACAGCTCAAGCACTGTATTGTGCAAGAGCTCTCCCTCCATCATTCTCTACAAGGACTGCAGAGCATGGCAGAAAAAGGAATAGAAAGAATTCAACTCCCAGGTTTTAGTCTTTTCTACAGCATATCTAGCATAAAGTCAAGTCATTTTGTACCTGTCACTTTCTTAGACATCAGCAGTAACTCAGATTCATAACCTATGATCAGTAATCCAAAAAATAAACCACAAACATAGGTTTGTCATTTCACCAGCAAAGCAGACCACAGCATAGATTAATCAACAGAGAAGAGGAATGTATATAAAGCTATACAATACAAAAATCATGGGGTAAACAGCTACTAGGCCTACATAACAGATGCTGGTTACTTCTTAGCATATTTAGGATTGCGATAGCAAATGACTTACTTGGCAGAGAAGAAATAGCTGCCAGAGAAGTTTAGAAGAATGGTCTGAAGACAGACATGAAGACTTAGAACAAGCACAGCAAAACAAACAAAAAACAACAACAGAAACAAGTAGCATTTGGAAAAGAGACTTTTTCCAGTTTACCAGGACTCATTTCTACAGCATACATCCAAACTGGCAAATGGCCAAGAAGGTAAGCAGTGCTCAAATTACTGTTACACTACTCAGGCAGTTTTACAGCTCAGGCACTACCAGCTTACCCTGCATAGACCAGAAATGGGATTCCCATATACTTGAATATTGGGAAAGAGTAGAAAGAGGAAAAAAAATTATGTTGATGTTGAAATAAAAGGAGTACCAGGGCTGTAGAAAAAGTATAACACATCTGTCTAACATCTGTGTAAGAGTAAACCAACTTCCCCAGGTTTTATTGCAACAGTTCTTTTTCATTGTATTTTAGGGGCAGAGTGTTTCATTAAGGTTTCCCGCCATACACCTGCTTGTCTGCAATTGATAAAAATATGTAATCCCCAAAAAATCTGTTTCAGGTAGGTGTCTTGGTCAGTATCCACCCTCACAGCTGTCCTACACAATCCAGTCAGTACAGGGAATTATAATAGAATTCCCTTAAAGTAGCATTAATTTAAGTTCTATCTAGTTCTCATTTTCAAATAATCCTGTTAGGGCTAGGGACATATACTGAAGGAAAGACTCAGAATCCACACCTGCTACCAAAGTGTTAGCATGCGTGAGCATAGTCATAAGTTACAGAAAAGCATCTGTTGTGCTGCTGGTCTAACGGAGTGAAGACGCAGTGAAACACAGGACTAGAAATGGTATCTTGCTACTACTGGGGTGCAGGGAACCAGAAACCTAATAAAACAAGAAATGTGACTGTATTTTTACTAGTCTACAAATGCCAGAAAATCCAGGTAGGGCAAGCCCCCAGGACTCCAGCTCACAACACGCATTCTGACAAGTTGTCAGAGAACTTTTCTTCTTGGCCTGTCACTACGGAGGATGAAGCTTACTGAGAAAATCAGGAGAATGTGTTGCTCAGTGCACCACTCATCTCAACTGTATGCATTTGTTCTCTCATCAGTGTTTGAGTATTTCACTACCACTAGATTTGATGTTTACTATGTCTCACAAAAAGGCACCCCTGTCTTCCAGTCACTCAATCTGATCATACAAACCGGCTTACATTAATGACACGATGGACGCAATCAGGCTTTTGTACAGTTAAACGGCCTCTAAAAAAGATGAACCAGTTACAGGTAGTAAATAATACCAGTTTCAGAAATAGCTTTTTTCCAGTTCCTCTAGAGATAACATTTGGATTACTTACCACCACCAGCAGAAGGCAGACTTATATTACCAGATAAAAGTGTGATTCTACGCCGTACTTACCCATACCATTTTGATGCACATAGCATAGGTAACTGCTGAAAGACACAGAAGCATTGGCTTTAGGACCAGCTGGCAACCAAAGCACAATCTCTCAACAGCCCTCAATGTGCAACTGTTCTGTTATTCTTCCTTGTGCCAGTTAGAGTAAGCCAGTTTAGATATGGTGTCATGTGCTACCATCACATATTCTATTTTGCGGTGCAGACAAAGGCATTTCAGGCAAACCGTCTAGCGCAGTGAATTATTTATTACCTTAACATGCAACAGAAATGCAGCAGGCAAAGATCAGAGGCGCTACACAGTGTGTACTGTAAGTACTGCTCAGAGTATGATTCTGTTCCTAAAACATGCGTACCTCTCAAGCCAAATAGTTCTAATAATAGTATACAGCAGCTTCTGGAAACATTAAAACTGCACCATCTCAGCTGCGAACAGAGACTGTAAGTTCAACCCCTCTGGGACATGTCCTGATTTTTACTTTATCCATATCAACATTTTCAGGACATCAGCTTGAAGAAAAAAAAAAAAAAAAAAACCACTTTAAAGCCATCAGCAAGAGTTACCTGGGAACCTAACATTGATTCCCTTAGCATCTTCTCTATTTACTTAGAAGTCTTAAAAGATTACCCTATTTTCAATGTGAATTATTAATGCTGACCAAGAATGATTTGCTTAATGAGAGTGGAAGGAAATTATGAGAGAAAATTAAAATACCATTAATTTCTAAAAGGGTAATAAGAACTCACATTTACTGTAGAAAAAAAAAAATAAACTTTTGTCTTTATCCAAAAACTACTCCAATGCATAAAATTTAACTCCATCAGTACATCATAAATAAGGTAACAAATAACTGGAATATTTAGCTGCCAAATAAATACAATTGGATGCATCTGTTGCTCAAGACGGTTAATTCTTGGTACCTCAACATCATGCCAAGGAAGGAAAATATTTTTTTGGAAAAAAAAACAGAACAGAAAATAGAGTGACCTGATCTTTCAGACTACATTCTTTTGGAAACACTATCCCAGGTGTCCATTACAGCCAAACAAGATTTTTAGTGAGCATAGTGTCACTGAAAGGTTACATCTACAGAAGGTAGAAACTTTCTGCTGTAGTTTTAATGCATATCTCAATTCTCCATTTCCACTGCCAACAGATAGATATTTAAGGATAGTTTTGAAATGACTGATGTTTTAACAGTTTTAATGTATATATTGCAAACTGAAAATGCCAAATTATGCTAGAAGCTTCTGAAAGTTTCTTTTTCAGGGTAATGAAGCATTGGATCATAAATACAAAAAAAATATTTGCAATGCATTAAATAACTTAATTGGTAGCAAAAATATTAATTACAAAGGTGACACTAACATACTGCACCACAAAATGTTGGAAGAGGTATTCTGGAAGTTACTTTGAACAGGTTAACATTTAGAACTAAAACCAAGTACAGTTCATCCTTTGTGCAACATTAAAAGCACCGCGACTTTTCGTAACCTAAATAAGGTATTTAGTAGGATTTTTCTGTGGGAGTACTCTATTCCCATGACCACAAGAAAAGTCATCCCTCCACTTGTCCACAACCCTTTGCTTGTTCAACACATTTTTGATCATTGTTATGCATGTATGTGACAGCAAAAAACATCTCTGTACTATATGATGCTCAAATCCCACATATGAAACAATTTTTTGTGAAAATCTCCTTTGGGTGAATTTTTAAAAGTTGTGTTTTGAAGTTTTGGAGCTTTTGCTTTTCTTCTAAAATGTCAGGACTGTTTATAAAGTGTCTGAAATTTACATTCATCCAAGGATTCTTCATCTAAATGCATATACCAACAACCAGTCTCATATAGATGACCTTCTTATACAGGAAGAGCCAAACACCAATAAAACTGGGGGGGAAAAAGAATATATAAGCCTAGCAAATCAGTAATATCTGCAATAGCCTTTCTTAGCAAAGAGACTGCACAAAGGAACCGAGAAGACTAGTTATGACCAAAGTTCAAGCTATCGGTGATCTTCCTCAAACTAACACATAAGGCCACATCTTATTTAAGCTGTGGACAATGATTTATTTTCTTTAAAATAATACAGTACATTGCATTTAAAACCAGAGTACTACAAGCTCAACAATAATGAAAAAAAAATATCTCCATAATTATTTCAAGACTTTGTCTATATATATAAAGGCTTCATTCTTAAAGATATTTAAGTACTTTAAATGCAGCTAAAATCTAATTGAATTTTCAGATACAAGACTGGCACTTAAGACTAGGTATCAAAATCCTGCCACAGCTTCTCAATATATGAATGTACATGCTGGCTGTACAACTTGTAAAATCTGTTCAGTAGTTCATTATCTCACATAGCAGATGAATACCAAAGACTGATGGATTCCAGCTGACTTGCTCTTACAGTAATATTTTGTAGCACAAATAGGCCTACAGTTCAAGTTCCTAAAATATAGGAATCCATAATTCCATCCCACTCTCTGCCAAAGTGGTGCCCTGCCAGTTCTGAAAATAGAAAATTGATTAGCTGAGCATCTTAAATACATGACGTATTATTCATCTTATGGTCACCTGTAACTTCATGCTTCTGTTATGTATAAATCCTGACATCCACTAGTTCCTAAATAAACATCCATCACCTGGTGAGGTAATGATTATCTTTCATTCTGTATCTTCTGCCTCTTGTCCCTTGCACCTTATTGGCAGGTACAAAGAAAACTGTGCATCTAATATTTTCTCCTGCACCTCACTGCTTTCATTGCCAAAACAATACACAATTTGCTAGTGCATACATGCCTACTGCTGAACTTGCTAAGTTAGCAGGCTAATTTAACAAAGAGACTACAGCTCAACAGTAAATACCTGCTGCCTGTAAGATAACTGATAGGCAATCCACTTGGAAGAGGGTCAGGAGAATGTCAGCTGGAAACAGTGAAACCTACCTACAATAAGACAATTTCCAGTGGTATATCAAATAACTCTTATGGGTAAAACACATTTTACATGATGAAAGGTAACAGCAAGGCATTTTGGTGCTTAGGGCAATACATCAGTTTGTAATATAATCTCACAGGGTGACAGGAGGCAACAGTCTCCTGCTTTC
>VXAL01016270.1:18157-29191 GCA_013399475.1 Chauna torquata | reverse complement strand
GGCTGCCCGGCCGGGCGCAGCCGCCTGGGGTAGCGGCAGGGCCGATTCCGTGCTGCCCCTCCCTCCTGGGCTCCCTCCCGGCGCGGGCGCCTCAGGCTCCGCCAGGATGCGACGGGGCACGCCTGTTGGGTGGCTTCTTCTTCGGGACACCGCGTTGTCTGTTACGGAAACGGTGTCCCCGGGCATGGTTTCAGAGCGGCCATCGAAAGGGAGGGCTGTTGTGGTGGGTTGACAAAGTGACCTGGCACCCAGCCTTGCCAGTCTTCTGCTTTTTTCCAAGGGTAATTGTGTCCTAATTATTGATTAATATTAGCATAAAAAGTTTTAAAACTTCGGCCTGGAGATAATGACTTAATACATCCCCTTTTCCCAGCACCTCCTGTGTACCAGGCAGCCTCTTGTCTTTTTCGTAAAACACCTGGAGCTTCACCAATTTCTCATTTAGTAAGGACAGAGCAATGCCATTGCACTACAGCCCTGTAAATATCTTTTGGGGATTCTGCAATAAAACACTAAAAAGTGGTGGTGTATGCTGACTCTCCCCTCTCGCTTTGATCCGTGAGTGGCCACCTCCAAACGAAGGAGCATCTCCTAGTCCTCTTGACTTCTCAGAGGAAACAAGAAACGCTCATCTCAGAGCCACACCGCCAGTGTTACCCGTCTTGGAGGTCACTGCACTCCGGTTAAAGATGATAGCCTGTGTAACTGCAGTAACAGCTATGAAATTATACAAGTCTGTCTTATTACACTAACTTCACATCCTGCAAACATAGCATTTTGGCTTCTGTCTTGTACAGTCTCTCTCTGGAGCTACACACACACAAGTCGAAGAATGAAACATAGAGCACATTTTGCTTCAAATAACCTTTTGTCAAATTGTTCGATTCCTTTTTCCTACACAAATACCTTTGAGCTTTCAGATTGCCTCCACCTACAGCAGGCTTAAGCGGTAGTCCTTGCAGGGGAAAAGGTGGGATTTCCCAGCCAGTGGGAAATCTAGCTTAAACTTTGTGCTATTTGACTGTAATTAAGTATGTACTAAAAGCCTGTTTGGTTTGCAAATGCTCCTCCACATGTGAAGCAAATTTCTCCCCAAAACACTGTTCAAAAAATGTGCTAGCTTTACCTACACTGTTGTTATCTTCTCTTTGATCCCTGCATTCCTTCTGTTTGAGAGCCATTTTGTCTTGGTTGCTGTCATCACTGAAAGGGTAAGTAGGATTACAGCAGGCAAGTTCTCTGAGGTATCAAGGACTCCAGTTTATATAAACCTAGAGTGTAAATGATAGTGCAATCAGATTACAGAACCAGATCATTGTCTAATGTCTAATGAAACAGTGTTACATAGCTCCAGCTTTGAGCACAACACTGGCAAAACTAAAACAGAGAATCAGCAGAAGTTCAGGGAAGGGTGGTTCCAACCAAGTAGCTGCGGGGACTGGATGCGGGAAAGTCCGTAGCAATCCATCCAAACATTTTTCGGAGGGGAGATTTTGTATGTGCGATCTACCAGCAAATCTTGTGCCTTACAATTTTGAATACCAAGAAGGACATTTCTGTTTTGTCTGCATTTCCATCCATTAAGCAAAGAGGGTTGCAGTTCACAACAGGAAAATGGGGAAGTGAAACAAATGCTACTGAAGGCAGACTGGCATTATTTGCTAATTCACATTGTGCTCATATCATCAACTCAGCATTGATGTGATCTGATTAAGAACAAGATAAAAGCCAATGAAAGCACAACCAGGTTCCGTTTCCTAGGACAGTGTGTAATGTTATAACACAAAGTACTATTACCCACTATCTTCTTGGAGGAGTTGAAAGATGGAATTTCAGTCTTCTTTAGAAATCAAGATCTTTTAGATTATTCCATGGATATCTGTATAGGTGTTTTGTACTATAACCAATGGAACAACGGTGGCAATTGTTCTTTCCCTAAATTTGAACACTGCGATGCACAAACTATTTCACACATAAACTGGTATTACAAATAAATATTTAGCACCTGAATAAAGTAAAAGACATTAGCATGGACAATGCCAGATTACAGCCTGGCATGTACACAGAGTCTAGTGGAAGTTAGTGCTTTATCATGATTGTCACTCCTTTCATTTAGCAGGATTTACTGCAATGGGTGAAAAATTCTCAGGCCATTTAAAATGCCTCAATATTGAGGCATACAAATCATCTCCCCAAGTCACGGGTGAATCAGATGCTGACCGTCGTACAAAATGTTCAGGGAAGTCACAATCCTCCCCAAATTATCCAGTTGTGCCAGAGTGCAACATGAGGGGCACTTTAGGTAAGAACAAAGATCAGTTAGAGCCAGTGCCCTACCTCTGCAGTGCCCAGTAGCAGATGCCTAGGAAAAGATAAAAGTAGCACTGTGGCTGTATATCCTCCCAGCTTCCGGCAATCTGGAGCTCAGCGACTTTCTGAGCCAGAAGTTTTATCTTGATAGTTTTCTCTTCCATGAATTTTTCTTGTTGCTTTTTGAACCCATCTCAACTTTGGCATTAAGAGCATCCTGTGACAATGAGTTCCATCGTGTAGTTATGCACTTTGTGGAAATGTACTTTTGTTACTTTTGAAACCTGTTATGAGACTAGTTATGAAACTGCAGTGTGCAGGACCACTGAGCAGCAGAACTGGAACTATTTTGTTCATGTAATAGAGAAATGCTGTACTGCAGAAACCTACAGAGAATGATTGGCGACAAAACACGTTCTGCATGTTTGTTATTTCTCACACTGGTATTGGCAGAGGTGCAAATAGAAGAAATCATTGTATTGAAAAGCATTGTTCCTCCCAAATCGTTAAATAGTCTAGAAATGTTAATGCAGTGAACGGCAGTCTGACTGTGAACCAACCACTCATTCCCATAATTATTATTTCTGAATGAATTTTGTTTTATTCTTCTCTTGGAAGCTCAAATGCCTTTTATAAAAGTTCCTGATACATCAAGGTTTACATTATCAAAAGTACAGAGTCCTTCCTTGAATTCAAATCTTAACTTTGTGTGGAGTCATGTCTTAGCACGTTAGAAATTCCTTATACATGCAGCAAAAAAAACATTATGTTTCTTTTGTTCTGCTTGTTAACAGAGAAAATGGTATGATACTGATTATAACAAAATAAATACCACCATATAACTGAAGACTAGATTGAGTTTTTACAGATAAAACAACTCCATGTTCCTTGGCATCATTTCTATATTTCTATTAAATTAAAACAAAATAGAAGATAAGCTGCTTAGACAAAATAAAATGATTTCTTTTCAGTTATGAGATCCCTTTTAGCTTTATTTACTTTCAGTTATGTCTGTTCCTCACATAGCTGAATACTTGGGATTTAAGCCTAAAATTATGTGTATCGCTGCAATGGCTGTGCTGTTGTCATGATTCGTGTTATAAGAGAATTCATGGAGATATTGGACCACTGCTGTAAGACACTGACCATCCTGAACTCTCCCAGTCTCCCCTGGCGACAAAATTACTCAAGTCCTGATTTAACACCTTATTCTTAAGCATATGCATAAATCCTTTTCATTTCCATGAGATTTAAGTTTGTGTTTAAGACTCAGAATACCTGTGGATACTTGGCTAAATTACAGCCCATGGTTTCAGGACCAAACCCTTTAGGAATAAATACGTAACAGTTGCATGCTGTGAATGACATCCTCTTTTAAGGGAGTAGCAGAGAAAAAAGTACTTTGAACATAGCTAAGATGGATGTCAGATACAGTAACTTAGATATTCCCTGAGCTAATCTGTAGTATTTGGGTGTGGTGATAGACATACTTGTAACAGGGAACTTCCCATTTTCTGTTAGTATTTGGTAAATCAGTGATTTGATCAAAATACTCTTGAATAGTGATTTATCTACAGAATCACTCATGGGGTAAGCTATTCTAACATCTCAAATTTTCCTGTGTTTACCTGTGATTTTGCAGACATGCTGCACTGGGAATTGGAAATCTCAGGTCCACTGAAAATTGGTCTTATTTCTGAGCCCCTTTAAAGCGTGCAGCTCAGAGCTGAAGCTCTCTTAGTATATGAACATTAAGCTGGTATCTATGGATGCACCAGGATTTATTGACACAAGCTAATTTGCAAGTTATTTAGTAATCTGGAAGAAAATCTGCAACAGATAAATATTTTCCCTTGATACAAAAAAGAGAAACGCATTTTCCATGAGGCACCACAGGAAATGAAGATTGTGTTTGAATTATACCAGTCTCAGAGGAATAGAATTGTTACTTTTTTGTTTATAAGCACACACAAGCCTGCCTTTTCAAGACGCCAATTATGGCAACGAAGAAGCAATATTTTACCTAAAAATTTTCTCAGGAATAAGATATTTCACATCCTTTCACCAATAACAGCCATCCTTTGAAGTTCTTCACAAACATCTGAAGAACTGGCATATTTTATTTGCTGATGGCTTCATTTCCTTATCTATTTTTATGAATCGCAGAGATGTTTCCTGCTCATAACTGCTAAGAATGAAACTCTAGTGCAAAATGAGAGTTATTACTGAGGGAACATTTGTAAGTAAAAACAAACATTTTCTCCTTTGCTATTTCAATTTTTTGTATTACTGGAAGCCGACTTCACTTTTAAGAAGGGAATCGGGACTGACGAAACAGATACATGCTATTCTTAGTGACAGGGCTTGTCTCAGATGTATCTCGTTAAGAATAGGGACAGAACTGCTCAGAATTAATCACTCTTATAATAAAAGGAGGTGTCCCAAACCTCTCACATGTTCTTAGGAACTCAAATTTCCTGGGACACTTGAGAAATGTAGTATGTTTCCCATCACTAGCCCTGAAGAGTTTTCAGTTAACTTCGTGGTCATGTTTTTACTAATTACTTTCAACATCTGCGATGTATATTTAAAACAATGGCATTTGTCCTTGCTGACGCTGTTCTTTACAAAATGACATCTGATGTGATTTCCCAACAATTACATGGGAAAGAGATCTACCAGAATCCTGGTACACCACAATCTGTGGAAAGAGGCTAACTTTGGAAGAGGACAAAATTAAACTACAGTTCTCCTGATAGGAAACATGACATAGAATGGACTCTTGGGCATGAAACAATGTATATTTCCTATAGCTCTTTCCCTCACGTATCCAAGCTTTAATACATTCTCAAGAGCTGCCCACAGCATAAATGAGAAGTATTTGAACTGACACAGCCTAGGCATACATTCAGTTCTCCTGGTGAGCGGGGCAATCAGGCTGTTTAGATACTGATCTACAGAAGGGACGTTCTAAGCTTTGGGAAAGGGGCCCTCATCATTCATTGTACTAACTGCCCTGAAATGTCTTTTACACAGAGTTATGGCTGTCCAGTGACACCACAGTGTCCTCTGGAAAGTTAAATTCAGAAAACAAGATGCCAAAGAGTGAGGTGCACAGCAGCTCCCCAGGGCAGTGCTGCCGGTGCTGACAGCTGTGACTAGGAAATGCTTCTGTCAGGGAGCTGCTTTAGTGAGACACAGAGACATGAAGATCAGTTCAGACCAAGGGGAAGTTTCAAATACTGATCCAGAGGTTTGTGTGTAGAGGAATTCAAGCAGGAAGGTGTGGAACTCAGTTCTCGTGATGGTTTTGCACAATTAATTTCCTCATCACGTCAGGAACGGGTCATAACACTGTCTCAATATTGCCGCGATATGCAGCCCAGCCAGAATTCCCTACTCCTGGCTCCCTGGCAGTGCCAGTGGGAAGTTCACAAGAAAAAGCGCAGGCAGGGAGTGCCTGTAAATTGCAAGGACTGATACAGGGCCAGTGCAACTTTGTTTAGAAAGGGAAATACAGCAGCAAATTTATGAAGCAGATCTGTAACCTCTTTCACCATTTTTCCAACTACATATATCTGTTTCCTCCCTTTCTTCCACATGAGTCTTGTCACATCACCACTGAGAGTGGGCGTCCATTTCTCAATCCTGAAGGGCAGCAGCAACACTTTTACTAAAAAAAGTATTGGATGCTACTTCATTAACACCAGTCATATTGGATTATTGGTCCCTCTTGCAAAATCCTGGTGCTATGTATAGATCACTGCTTTTCTTTGTTCAAAAGATGAACTAAGAGAGGAAGTGACAATTTAATGTAAACCACTTCAGCTTGTTTCCAAAATGAACGATCTTAAGATAAATCTTATGGTGAAATTATGTGCTTTTATTTTGTAATAACCTGCTCATTTGACAAGGATTCATTCTTACATGTCAATTTTCTGATGTGTCATACTGGTCTGAAGACGTGTTGGCACTGCTGATCTGCACGGACTTCATGGAGGCCCCATTTTTTGTGAAATACAGTATGTGAACTCAAGCTCCAACTGAAGCTCTTCTCTTGGGAAAAAACAGTTGCATTTTAGAGGATATTTCGGAAAGGAATGATCTTGACTGAGAAAACTGAAGCTTGCTAAGTAAAGAACAGCTTGACTAACGTCTCTGTATTTGTAAATTTCCTTGCCTTTATTTCAGCACCCATTAGAAGACAAAATACGGCACAAAATCTATCTGTAACAGGATTCCTGATTCTTCACTTTTGCTTCTGTCTGATCCAAAAGCTATGGTAAGCTCTGTTGAGATCACTGGGCTTTGAATTCATCTTTTGACCCATAGTCTGTCTTATTCACACAAACAATACTAAGTTTGTGCATAACCTTGATACCAAAAGGCATTTTACTGTCTTCCAGATGCTTAACATTTTAGGTGTGAGAAGGAGCAGAAGCACATACGTACTCTACAAGTTATAAACCAAGCGTGCTTGCAGACTACGTTTCAGGTCCCCAAAGGCAAATCTATCGAAACATTGCTGGTGGGATGCTTTGGGGCTGAGCAAAGCCCTGGTCAGATGGGAGGACTGGGCACAGCAGTTCTTCTGTGCCATGGTCCAGGGCTCATATACCAGGACAAGCAATGCTGCTAAGAGCCTGGACCCCCCTTAGCAGCCCTCCCAGTAACTCCGTGCCTGGTATTTGTCCTGATTATGTCAGGAAAAGCGTGAAAACACAATCACTTCTAATCCCAAAGCCCCTCTAGCTATAGTATGGTTTCTGTGCAATTGTTCTCAGCTTGAATACCACTTCCGCCCATTTTCACAGGCTGCAAAGCCCCCTATATATCCCCCCTAGGATGATTTAATAAGTACATAGCTGGAACAGTAATAGATGTAATGACATAAATGGTCATCTGTTAATGACTTACTTAGCTTCAAGAACATCATGCCTTTGAATTGAAAGGAATACAGACTTTACCAACAAGGATTTCAGTTATAAGTGGTGATTTCTTCAGTTAATATCCCAAGCAAAACATCATGCTGATTTGCGTTCACTGTTAAGAAATTAGAACCTTTTCATTTTTGGAAGTTTAAATTAATTCCCAGCGTCTTGACATTTAACACCATCAGAAGCCACAATGTGCTGAAGCTGGCAGGGTCCTCAGACCCCCCATCAGCTGTGTCAGCCAAGTTACCTATAAGTGTAACCAGACCAGAGAGCAACGGTAGTCTGTGAAATAAGCACTCACCTTCAGGAGCAGCCAATAGAGTAATTAAAAATGGAGGTTGCTGCCAGTGGCCAGCATAAGAGACAGTATCTGGGTAAGGAAAAGAAACAAACAAAAGAAGCTGAAATATCAAGAATGGAAATGCCTCTTTAAGCAGAAAGGTTGGTTTACTCTCTGATTATAAAGCATGCATTTCCCCACAGTAGTAATTGTCTTAGATTAAGTGATTTGAAGGAATCAGTTGCTCGGTAACAGCAAGGGAAGGTGGGTGAGCACTGCAGAGGTAAAACAAGCCATGCACTGGTTTCCCTTCTCAGCATGAAGCCCTGGGCAGCTGCGCAGGCCCCATGAGTACCTCCCGGCTGGCGCAGGAGCACACACAGGCCATTTATCGGAGGAAATTCAGAGTTCCGTGCTCCTGGGCAAGTGGCAAGGGTGGGGCTTTCCTGTGCTTACGGGCTAAGATAACTGGCATTTCTTCCCCCTTTTTTTAATTGTTCTTCTCTGGTGTTTCCTATACAATCATTATTATCATCATAAATACAGATGTTATTCAGTTTCAGCCTGCTTTCTGGGTTTCTTCCTGTTCACCTCTGAGATATCTCTGTCTCCGTGAATGGTTCTTTTGCACATTCTCCTCTCCCTGACACCAGGGACTTTTCTGACTTATTGTAAGCAGCCTCAGTTTGACAGATGCACAGCCCCAGTCACACATTCCTCCTGGACTTGCACATTGGAATTTACAGTTTTAAATAATTGAAGTAAACTGTATGTATTTCATATACAGCTGGAAGAGGAGATAACTCCTCTTAACTCCATTTACCAGGCAGCCTCTGTTAGGAAGACATTTTCCATGCTAGAAATGTTTACAGCTCCTCAGGCAGAGATAATCAATGAGCGGCTGCAGATGTCACGTGTTATCATGTCCACACCATGATGGTCCACCAGCTGCTGATGTTCTTTCGTTTCATTTTTTGGGTGTCTGATGGCTAAATTTTGTCTTCCTGTTGGAATAACAAGACGTGAAAGCCACATCCCATGTGCTGTGACCTCATTGCCATCCTCCTGTTACCAGCACTTGGGTCCTCTGCAGAAGAGTCATCAGTGCTGCTGTCAGGATGCAAGCAGGGCATTGCTCAGTGTTAACTCATCATTTATGTCCTTGGCTGTCAATGCATGTGATCCCTTTAACCTTTGTTCCATCATTTCTTGTGCTTCTGCTTCACACATGGACTTTTCCATTCATACTTTGCTCATACTAGTCTTAATATTTCCTTCGCAAATCTCTGTATGCCATAATACGTGCTGTAAATCACTGCACAACAAAGAAAAACCCTTACATAGGGGCAGGAATACATTATTTTAATCTCTGTTGATCTCCTCTGTATCAGAAAGATACTTTGGGCTAAATGAAAACAAATCTATCCAAACCAATTCAAAAGTCATTGTGAACATAACTTTCAGTTTTGTCTAAAACATTTTAACTTATTTAAGATAAACCAAAACCAATCCCAGTTTAAATCAAAACAAGCCTTTCTCAGGGCACCTGGTGGAAAGCTACTGGACTGCTGCTCCTTGTGAGTGTGGTGATGCAGCTGGTGAGATCTTTTTCTACTGCAGCTGTAACAGTAGCATTCACACCACAAACCCTTACTGCATCTGCCAGCCTGGAGGGCTTTGCACTGCTTGACAGGCAGGCTGTTTGCCTGAACCAAGGGTTTGAACCAAAGTTTGTTTGCAAGAACAATCCAAGATGCCAGTGGTCCGTGAAGAGACTGTATCAATTACGACCTGTGTGGCCTGATGACGAAATGTCTTGCAAAAACACTCTTTTTGACACAGGCACTTAGCTCGTTGACACACCATGAAGACTCAAAATATACCTGAGCAATTAGAAGAGTAAAGTGAAGTTCGAAATCTTTATGGCAACATATCTACGTGGCATGCCTTGCTCTTGGCTCCACTATCAAACCAAACAGAGTTTCCTGACTGGCGCAACCTGATAGTGATTATTCTTGCTGAAAGCATTAAAGCATCACTTGGTACCAACAGATCATGTGCAGACATCATTATATAAAATTCCTTCAATTACTGGATGGTTCCTAAGGTGTTTGGTGGTGCTTGCTTACACTTTTGCCTGTCACCGTTGCCAAAGACATGGGCTGGTCAGTCAGTGTGCTTAGTCTTTTGGGAATTGATCAATTAGGCTCCGATAATCAGGTTGTCCATGCTGCTGTGCACCTGCATTGGCAAGGCTTCCCCGAAGGTTTAGCTGTGGACTTCATCAGTAAATAGGTGCTACACGAACAACAGCGCTCAAAGGAAGAAATCTGAAGGGCCAAAGCCCGTGAGGAGATTTCTCCAGCCCCACGCCTTCCTAGGAGTGCGAGGCACCCCTGCGACCTCCCCCGGGTCTGGGAGGGCGGCNGGAGCCCCTCGGCAGCCGGCGGCTGCGAGCAGCGGGGGAGCTCCGCGCTCCCGGCCCCGGCCCCACGCCGCTCCCCCCGGGCGCGGGCGGTGCTGCCGCCGCCAGTGGCTGGTTCGAGTACCCCCTCCGCGGGAAAGGGCCGGGCCAAGGGGAGGGCGGGCGGGGGCAGGCACCCCGCGGCTCCTCATATAGCGCTGCCCGGCGCCGGCGGCGTTCAGAGCCAGCTCGGCAGCCGCCCGGGGGCGAGAGGTGTAAATCCACCGCCGCCGTCCTTTCTCCGGAGGCTTCGGCGGAGCAGCGGCAGCAGCATGACTTCGGCGGCGCTGGAGATCTTGGGGCTGGGGCTGGGCATCCTGGGCTGGGTGGGGGTGATCCTGGCCTGCGGGCTGCCCATGTGGCAGGTGTCAGCCTTCATCGACGTGAACATCGTGGTGGCGCAGACCATCTGGGAAGGGCTGTGGATGAACTGCGTGGTGCAGAGCACGGGGCAGATGCAGTGCAAGGTGTACGACTCCATCCTGGCGCTGCCGCCCGAGGTGCAGGCGGGCCGGGCGCTCACGGTCATCGTGGCGCTGCTGGGGCTGGTGGCGCTCATGGTGACCGTGGTGGGTGCGCAGTGCACCAACTGCATCCGGCCCGGCAAGATGAAGTCCCGCATCGTGATCGCCGGCGGGGCCATCTACGTCCTCTGCGGGGTCCTGGTCCTCGTCCCGCTCTGCTGGTTCGCCAACATCGTCATCAGCGACTTCTACGACCCCACCGTGCCGTCGTCCAAGAAGCGGGAGATGGGGGCCGCGCTCTACATCGGCTGGGCGGCCACGGCCCTGCTGCTCTTCGGGGGCTGCCTCATCTGCTGCTGCTCCTGCTCGCAGCGCGACGAGACCTCCTTCCCCGTCAAGTACTCGGCGCCGCGGCGGCCCACCTCCAACGGCGAGTACGACAAGAAGAACTACGTCTGAGCGGGGCTGCCCGGCTCCCCCGGCCGTGCGGGGACGCGGACAGACGGCTCCGAACCGGCGCCGCCGGGCTCTGCCGGCCGGGTGCGGGGCACGGGCAGGGGCCAGCCCTGGGCCGCCCGC
>VXAL01016270.1:4928-18032 GCA_013399475.1 Chauna torquata | reverse complement strand
GGGGGGCACCGAGGAGCCCGGGAGAGCCGCGGCCGCGTCTGCTGGGACGCCCCGTCCGGCCCCGACGGCACCCGCCGCAGCTCCGGCCCCTCCCGGCGCTCCCGCGGGAGACCTGTGAGCGCCTCAGCGCCCGCTCTTGCTGCTGGTGCCTGTCTGGGACTGCTGCTGCTGGGACCCGGCCATCGTGCATGCACTGTCGTGGGGGAGAAGCTTCCCTTCGTTTTCTCTCCTGAAAACCTGAATCTGACTGGTTTCTGCTGTGGCTTTCACTGGTTGAGGTTTTTTCTTTTGTTCTTCTTCTATTTGGGCAACTAAACGGGGGTTCCTGTCTGAAGCACGACACTAACCTTGGTCCTTAATCCCGCAGGCAAGTAACTATGTGGAGAAAGGCATGTGGTTTTCTTCTGTTGTTTCGGTCCCTCTAAGGAGTGCATTGGTCTGTGTGCCTTTGAGACTTCTGAAAACGATTTCAGATAGTTGCTGTTGTTTAGCAGAGTACAAAACAGATTGTTATTCTAGGTTCTCCATCCCTTCTCCTTTGTCAGTTTCTGTTCTGTTTTTACTTGAATATGAACTCATTGCAGGTTGCTAGAATTATCGGAGGACTAGATTCAGAGGACTTTGTATGTCCTGGCTCCAGCAGGGCATCCCTGTGTCCTCTCATCTGCACTACAGGAGACTGGAAATATAAATATTGCCCTGGATGTTGACAGTTAGGGTATGGGAGGCTTTCATGGCCTTGCTGCTGAGCACTACTTGCTGCCGATTTTGAACCACGTATGTTCAGTTGGATATGCACTTGCTTGGCTCCCCGCTGTAACTTTGTTAATACGTACTTTCCTTCATTTACCTAATCAGGCAAAGAAATGAAACGCTAGAAGACTTTCTCCAAATATCTTGACTGAGACTCTGTGCAGGCTAATCAGGAGATGTGAAGTTATGGCTCTCACAGCCCTCGTAGCTCCTCTGTACTTTCCTGCTAATTGCAGACTGGAAGGAAGATGCTCTGGGCAACATAACTCTCGTTTTCTGAGCTCAACACCTGTTAAACTTCACCACAGCCTGGAATATTAACGCACACCTTTCCATTTTACACTGCAGAGACAAATTTTTTTAAAGAAGGGGCTGAGCTGTGGTGTGATGCTGTCTCACGCAAATTGTCAAGAGGAAATAAACATCTTGTACCTTTAAATCAACACAAAAATTCTGCTGCAGACTGGCAGCCTCTGTATCGCCATAAGGAGCTTTCTGCCAACAGCTAGCGAGGAAACGTGCTACGAGTACTCCTCAGAGCACAGCGCTACAACCTCGTGGGTCCCTCACAAACACGTAGCAATACAGTGCACACCTAAACTGTGTATTAACCGTTACAAGTTTCTGGTAATGCTGAGACTTACAGACTAACCATAACCGGGGGTTTGTGAGAGATTTACATCGACTGTGTTCTTGCTTTGCTTAGCAAACTCAAAACCCCAGCGGTATCAGTACGTTCACAGACCTGAAAGAGAGACTAAAGCCTTGCCCTTGCAAATATTGATGTTGAATACTGAGTACAAAATTTACCCTTTTAAAGATAACTGCTTTCATTTTTAAACACGTACATTGCAGGGTCTGAACCCATCAGACAAGACACAGCAGAGCAAAATGAAGAGGTGCAGTTCTTATACTGTTGCATTTAAATAAAAGCTATAATATTGTTGTTATGATGTGATATGTAGTTTTGGTACAAGAATGAAATATTCCGTATTTCATCATTGCAACTTTTTTTTTAAGCAGTATAACCTTGTAAACTGTAAATGTATTTAAATGCATATATTTTGCAAAAAATCTACCAAAGTCAGCTTGTTATATGGTTTGGTGCCTTTATTTGTTTTATGGTTTATTTGTTTTAAATGGTAACTGTTTTTGTCACCCAGCCAATACCTGCAGACATGTTACACCATCATCACTCAGCCCTCTGGAGTCTAGCAAAAAGAGTCAATGGATATTAGCTCAAATCCTGCAGACTTCACTTTCTTTTTACAGATCTCATCAATTTAATGGGAATTTGTCTCAAAGAATTAAAAAATAAGCCCCACACTGACAGATGTGCCTGCACGCATCTTTACTCTAGAGGCTTTGGAAGTACTGCAGGATTTGGGGTCTGACCAGAAGATGAAATCTTTCTGAGGATTTCATTGCTAGTATTTAAGATCAAATCAGAACTGGTATCCTGTGGGGAGGGAGGGAAACACACCCTCAAAGGGAAATTTTTTTAACAAGCCAAAATTCCTGGTAGATAGCTTCATGTCATGGCAAGGCTGGTTCCACTTACAACCAAAATCTGAAACAATTGCACAATATAACCTCTTGGAAGAAGCCAGTGCTAACTGTGTATGTACTAGTAAACACAGCATCATCCTACCAAAAACATAACTCGTTGCTGATGTAACAAAGTTTAGCTGAAGTCAGGGGGGCAGTGCCCAACAATATGAGCAGCAAGTGGGGCCCATTTAAAAAAAAAAAAAAAAAGTTTAATCTCATCCTTCAGTATCCTTTCCTGTTGCTGTGCTTCAAAAAAAACAAAAACAAAACCAACCAAAGTGAATGTTGTTACTGTCATCACTGGA
The DNA here is from genome assembly GCA_013399475.1 of Chauna torquata. NCBI lineage: Eukaryota > Metazoa > Chordata > Aves > Anseriformes > Anhimidae > Chauna > Chauna torquata. The sequence continues at coordinate 15,423 of VXAL01016270.1, read as the reverse complement.
TTCAGGGTGTAAGTTGGTTTTTGCTCTGTTTTGTTTTCCAAGAGCAAAGCCTAGTCCTGAAGCTTAAGAGCTGGAAGTGCTCAGGATCAGACCTGAACCTCATCCCAGTGAAAACAAAAATCTATAGCACTTGTTTACTATTTTTATTTTGTATTTATGATTTCACATAAAAATAAAAACATCTAAACCAATCCCTGAACAGGGTCACTCTTTTTTTTCTGTGAAAAGCACAGGATTGTTTCAGCTCAAGAAGATGGGGTGTGATGTCGGTGTTCACAGGGCAAGCTTTACCTAGGTTACCTTGGGAGGGGAGAGCTAGGTCACCTCTCTGGGGAAGTGGGAACTTCCCTCACGGAGGAGTCAGCATCTCAGCACTCCACTGGAGCCTCAGGCAAAAAAGCAAGTAGCAGCGGTTGGTCTTGTGATGTGAGCACATTAGGAAGTGGACTGTGAGTCCCAACTATTTTGGGAACAGCTCTAAGCATGAAGTTCTTTAAGCTTTCAATTCCTACAAGTTTAAACTAAAAGGAAAAAAAAAAAATCCTACTGCTGCTTGGATCAGCCCCAACTTGACCTGATACCCTAATCCTTTCTGCCACCTTCTTTTTTTAACTCCTCCCAAAAAGTGCATTCAAGCTGGGGGAAAAATATTTTCACAGTTGCATCTGAACAGAACCTGTGAAAAAATTGCTGTTAAAAGAAACTGTAGAGGCTAATTGCTAGTGGGGAAATTTGCCTAAGTTATATGACTGCCAAGGAGGTCTTTGAGTATTTTGTAGATTTTTTTTTTTTTTTTGCAAGATTTACAAGCTTTCTTGAACTAGCTGTTGCTTTAAAAATGAAGAAAAAACATCTTCAAAGACTTCATTTTGCAGCATTCTTGCCAGCTCGGTTGAGATTAACAAAAGCTCCTTGCCACCCTCCCATTGCTATGCACATGCTGAGCTGGAAAAAGGGTGTCTGCCGGCTTGGCCTTTGTCCTGCTAAACGAACCATTTCATAGTTATGAATTTGAAAGTAACCTGCAGTTCATACCCTGCAAATCTGGTTAGATCCTGTCTGTGCAAAGAAGGGAAATGCACCAGGCAGAAGGAAAAGGAAGATCAGTCAGTCACGTTTGCTGCAGGATGTTTAAGGAAATATTTCCTTTTCCTGCACAAAGATGTTTGTTGGGTATCTGCTCTGGAACAGACAAACATTTTTTTCTTGGAGTTAGAAACCAGTGTAACTCCAAACTTTCATTTATAAGTCTATTTCCTGATCAAATACTATGCAAGATATTTATTCTTTTTCCTTGGCCATCTTTCAAACCACAAATGCAGGCAAATATTCTCTTAAACCTACTTTTCTCAAATTGAGACCAATCCATTCATCAATAACGCTAAACGAGAATCCTGCTTGTCAGAAGCCATACACCACATGTAAACGCCGTATTCCTGCATATATTCAGCAATAAACTCATGCAATATTCAGCATCAGATGATACCCACAATGCATCCTTTTTTAGCTTCGCATACTAAAAAGGAAAATCATTAATTAAGTACACGTTTGAGGATTTGCTTTTGTAAGTCCACTTCGTAAGGCACCACAAATATTTCTGCTGTCTTAGATTAATCAGGAAACAGCAGGTGAATTCTCTTTTAAAGTCAAATATTGCATTTGTTTTACCTGCACACCAATTGTGGAAGAACAAATGGTTCCAAAAGCTGAGCCTCAAGGGGGCCTCGTATTTATATTTAGGAAGTAACTAAGTTCTATCATTCTTATTTTGATCAGACCCTTGTGCATGTCTGTGTGCGTGTGACTGCTCCAGTCTGTTCCTTCCTGATTCTCTGCAGGAGGGGCTGTCTGCCTAGAAAACCCCTTCTTCCTACCACAGACTTCAGTTACAAGAAAAGGACAATTTCAACCACTGCGTCATTGATAAAACCTCCCATGGCAACAGCAAAGGCTTTACAGTTGCTTGGATACACAAGCCTTGTTTCACCTTTTCTTTTTCTTAAACACAGATTGAGACATTCTGCCATGAATCAATTTAACAGTGTCTTTTGTCTGTGGCATTTTGGGATTTTGTTTACAACTCTGAACTCCCTCCTCCTTCCAAAGCTTACCACGTAGCTTCAAACCAAATTCTGGCAAAAAAGGTGATGAGTAGTAGGACTTAACGTGGAAGCATGCGTGTTACGTCTCAGGCACCTGCTCAGGACTCGTGCCAATCTTCTCATCACACTTGATTGCAGCTGCACCTCAGCCACTCTTACATCACCCTGAAGTATATATATTTAGCTTTGCTGAAACTGGCACCTACTGTTTGGGTTGGTGATCACCCCGCGATACTCAGGACCCAGAACATGCACCAAGCCTGTCCCATGCAAACGGCAAGGAATCATCACAACTGATTATACATGTTATGGTCTTGGTTATTTCAATGCACAGTCACAAACATCCTCTCTGCCTCTTATTCATACATGTACACATGGATAGATTCATGTAGTCCTTTACACATTTGCAAAATAAATGCAGTATTGTACAACCGTATTCTGACAGACACCGGAACTGGCTGTCTCTTATAGGCAGTCTCACCAGTACCATGTAAATAAGCCCAAGATAATGGGGGATCACAGTACACAAACTTTACCACTTAGAATGTGATCAAAATGAGAAGATATTCATTAGTAAGAGGTTGTCTTAAAAGTTCTCTAGAAAAATGAGTACATCAATGAGCTTAGGTGTTAAGCAGCCTGAATAGAATTAGCTGCTGCATTTACTGAACTGCTGGATTTAGCTTTCTGCTTTGAGACCAATGGAATCCTACAGCATGGAGAACTGTACATACAGCACTGATATCCTTAAAGCAAAAGAAGGGTGAGCCTTGCAACGACTATGTAACTGATCTGATTTCTATCTACATGAGGAAGAATAAGAAGTGCACCTTACTCCATGATCAACAGAGTTGTCAACAAAAAACAGCAACCTCATAACATTATTATAGGAGACTAAATTAAGAGAAGACCTACAACACCCAGGACAGAACAGTACAAAAGGACTTTGACCAACTAAAAAAACAGGCAGAAGATTAAAAAAAAATCTGCATCTTGTACTCCAGTACTCCTCAGTGCAGTTTGAATGGTAAAGGCCATTCGCATAGACTACAGGCCTGGGAGCAGCTGGCAGAATGTTCATAGCAGTTACAAGATATTCCTACAGCGCAGATGAGATTTCATTCACACTAATCTCTATCTCTTTTGGAAAAAATATGCTTAGTTTAGACAGGCTTAAAGTGCCTTGGTGCTACTATGTGTAGCCATAGCGGTGGATCCATTCCTTAAGACACCTCAGCTCTAAGTCCAGGGATGGTCTCTTCTGGTGGATTCTCCAGGCTGCACCAGCCAGGCTAAGAGTTTGCATGGTGCAGGGAGGTGCTCTGGCATACACAAGCATAACAGACGAGACAAAGCCAGTTCCTGTTTATTTACAGTGGAAGACAAAAGTAAATGTTTGCCTGTAAAAATCAGTTACTTTAAACAACAGATAACCCTCTCAAAAGTGACCCTGATCCCAGGAGCAAACTGTGAACTCTGTACCAGTTGTAACATTGCTATGCATCACTTACTGCTGGCCAGGTCCTGCAAGGTGGTAAATTATATGCATGCAAGTTTTAGGTCTTGGTATCATAGAGAACCAGCTGTGCTGGCTGTAGGATTTTTTTTGCAGATGAGCAGAGGATTTTAATGGGTTAGACAAATGCACCAAAAGCTAGGAGATGCGCAAAACCACATCCTACAATGACATTTTTAGTCTGGCAGCAAAAAAAGTTTGCGAGGTTAAAAGCATTTTAGATTTCATCTGCATGTGCTCCTAAAGTTTCAGCCAACCTGGTTAGCTCACAGAGGTCTGAGTAACACTCATCTCAATCTCATACCAGTACCTACATATAATTTGATTAATTGCTATAGTACCTGGAGAGCTCTGTTCCCACTCTCAAACACACTGACCTGAATCGATTCCCCTCTGTTACAGCCATACGTAACTCATTAGCATTAGCAGTACTTGTAATCAGAACACTTCCAAAGAAGGTTAAACCTTAAGTCAATTTATACTTGGGCACAAGAGTTCACTCTGGAAAGACAAATAGTCACTCCTTGACAAGAGCATATGTGAAATCTCAAAATGGTATGATTCGGTTTCAATACAGCTTCCCAAATTTGAAGGAACAAGGAAAAAAACAACAATCGCAATTCTTATCAGCTCTAACAAGTGCCTAGCACGGCAGAATTCTTGTTCTATGTATATTTTTAGATTACTCTTGCAGTTATAATGTTCTGTCCTTACTGTACATCTTTTGTTAGAATTAGGATATCTGTTACAGCAGCCTGGATAACCTTTAGCCTGAGCTACAAAACCTTTAACAGTTTCCAATTATAACAGCAATCTTTCATTCTATAATACAAATAAACCCAAGTGTTATCTCAACACAGAAGACTCACATGAATACCCAATGACTGCTGAATGATTTCACCATTTTTTTCTCTATAATTTCCTGCTATTATTTCACTTGAGATGACTGCCAAGGTCCAAGCAACATAATACATTTCACTGTGCTTATTTCTGTAATTGTTTACATCTACTTTATTTTTGTTACACTGTCGACATTTAAAAATGTTGACATGCAAGACTGAAGTTTTTAAAATTTTATGTCTAATCTGAATTCCATTATGTTCTTGGACCCCCAAATTATTTTTCTCCTGATTTTGTTGTCTTATCCAGCTGAGAAGGTCTACTTGTCCTATTAAATAGCAATTTTAGATAACTCTTAACTTCCACAAATTTTGTATGCAGCATGTGCCACAGAAGAGGAACTTCATCAATTCAAAAAGTTTGGAGACATTAATAACAGCAGCTTTTCAAATATATGAAAATAATTTCCCCATAAATATAATCTTAGTCTACTGTAACAAACTGGATTGAGCATCATTTTAGAGAAAGGGTTAGTCACGCTGGGTGGTATAGCAAGAAATGAAGCAACAAAGACCCTGTTAAAACAGTTGCTCTGCACTAACAGGTACTGGATTTTCCCAGAAGCCAACATCATACTGAGAGTATATTGGTAAAATGCTGCTGTTTGGATAATATGGGAGAAGAGACCTCTTGCCTACTTCGGGTTATTAATGACCACAGCTAGTCAAGACATCCATATCATTCTTATTGTCCCTCCTAAAAAGGAAACCTATTATCCATGGCATCCTGCTCAGATTTCTCCAGATTACATTCTTTATAACCTGCACTTTGAGTTCAGTACAGCAATCTTCACTTCATACCTGGAAGCCTGTATGGGCTCATTTCATCCTCTGAAGCAGATACTGCCATCTGTCCTAAAGGCTAATCATCAGTGGTGGGAACAACAATACCTTTGTCTCCTGCCCTTCTCACAAGATTATTGATTTTATTTGATTAGTGTCTGCAAAATGTATCCATAGCCTTGCAGAAATAGCCCTTTGGTTGTTTGCAATACTAGTATTGAGCTCCACTGGTGCATAGAAAACAAGTCCACAGCAAAGGCAGGGTGGAAGAAGAAAGTAAAAAGGCAGATGAAGTTTTTTTCCCCCCATAACAGTTACCGAAGTCTGATCAGACACACATACTGATGAGGCACCTCAACAACCCTGGAAATATCTAGAAACACAAGGATTAACAAAGCTGCAGAGAAGTCTCCAGAAAAAAACAAAGCACAACCATCTCGGAAAAGACTTAACAGCAAGCAAAGAACACACAAAGGATGAAACCCAGTGGAATGGGTATTTTAGAGATTGGTCGTGGAATGGCAAGGTGAGAACAACCAGACATCAAGCTGACAGAGTACACAATTCCGTAACGCATTCATGAGGTTCAAGAGGAAGCTGCAGTGAGGTCCTCACTATCCAGCAGCAGCCATGCGGTTCAGTCCCCTCCTTTGCACTGGCACATGCGGTGAGGAGTAGACTGGTTAGGAGGACTGAGCTGGCTGAGAAGAAACCCAGCAGAAAAACAAACAATGGTTTTCTTCATGTAGCCACTGTCTTGCAGCTCCATACAGTGACATGGGCAGGCAGGACACAGGAGGATTTAAATTGCTGTGAAACTTTGACTTTGCAAGTGAGTTTGAATCAAACAGAAGGGTCTTAACTTGGATGAGTAAAAATAAAAAGGAAAGACATGGTGAAAGTGCTTTATAATGAGCAAAGGTGGGGTAAGATGCTGCCACACTTGTAGGTACCAAACTCATTGAAACCTTCCCCTGAGGTGTCGGCGAGAATATGGACACCAGACACTGACAAATAGTTAATAGAAATGATATGTTCATTTGTTTCCGCTCTAGGGCAGAAGAAAAAGTTAAAGAGCTCAACTTAAACTGGGGGACTAAAAATAATCTGTTTCAAAAGCCCCAAATCCCCTGAACTGAAGCTAGAATAGGAAGGGTTTTTTTTTATTATTTAACAAATAGAATAGAAAAGAGCATACATAATGCCTCTATACATAAGATGGGAATGTCCTGGACATCTAGAGGGCTCTAAGACTGATCTCAGCAACATACAAGTTTTTTGTCCTAAAAACAAAAGGATATAATTAATGAGCGATTAGACACTGGATAAAAAACAGCAAAAGTTGCTAAATATAAATTGCAACTGACCTGCTTGATACTGCTCACCTTATCATTCACCACATATCATCACCTACAAATTGCTACAGTGTAATCACTACAAATTACATTACTATAATCACTACAAATTATTTACAAATTACACCTATTACTAATTGATCTGTCACTGTAATGTCCATTTGGGTCTCCCTGTCCACTTGAATCGGAGGCACTCTTTCTAACATCCACCCTGCTGAAGGGAGAAGGTGAGGAAAGGAGGAAATGAAAACAGTTTGAAATGTAATGAAATAAAAGACCACAAATATGTGCTGAATAACAAAAAAATGAGGGGTCATCACATTTTTTTCCTAAGGGCTGTAATCAGAGAGGAGGAGTAGTGATTCTTAAGAAGTTTCTGCCAAGTCAATGCAGTGCTCTTGGAGCCATGTACAGTATTGCTATCTTTGAAAGGTTCAGACAAGAAACCCTTTCTAAAAAGGAAATATTTATTGGTTATTTGGAGATAGTGAATAGATGAGTAAGCAGATACATACATGGAGGCTAGTAAAAATTGGACTTTGGCCAAGAACATGAACAATATTTACATTTACCAGCGATAAGTCTCCATAAAGAAGCATTGAGTTAAGAGTTTAACAGATAACATGAGAAAAAAAAAAGTTACGAACACAAATAATGCCGGCATCATCTTCTAACCATTCCAAAAATAAACAGATCTTCCTGCCTCCTATCGTCCATTTGTACAAAGAAGAAATGAGAATTTTCAGGCTGGGTAGATGGGCCCTGTTCAGCTGTACTGCACTTCAGTTCCCCTTTTGTTGCAGAGACAGTTTAGTAGTACACAGTCCCATATCCTATTCCCTTTCCTTCATTATTCACAGCAGAACCTTTCACTTAGCATTTCTAATAGCACCATGTAGTGCTGTCGTTTCAGGAAATGCCTGGCTGTATTCACTGCTAAATCAAGCAGGAGTCGTGCTGGTAATTCAAGGAACACCTGATCAGAAGAAAAAAAGCAGCAATTGCTGCTGAGCTTTTGTTTTCCATTTCATTTCACACACTCAAAAGAGCTCTGGTGACCACCCAGTGGGTGCCCTGAAATACAGATTTCAAGACACCTTCCTGAGCTAGAAAGGCAAACCGGATTTACTGCTCACCCTCTATTGTTACTCACTCTCTCTTTTCCTGTTAGCCTTTATTTTCTATTTTTGTATTTCACCCTGTCGTTTTCAGTCCTCTTCAGGTTCCCTTCTTAGTTTTGTACACAACAGTTGGAAACCTTCCCTTTGACAGAGTGTGCTATGCTCAGAGTTTGCTGAAGGGATATTCTACAAAAGGATCCAGCAGGACTGAGTCAGAATTCAGTAGCTTTAGCAAGGAAAAAGTGTCTCACAGAGGATATGTTCATTAAGTTATTGTTCTAACTACTCTGTCCTTAACACTGATATCAGCTATTCTACTTGCATAGCTATGCTGCAAGCGGAACCAGCTGAAACAACAATACTCTTCCCCTTCTGCATGTTCATGAAGCAGCACACGCTGGATTTGCAAAGCAGGTAACCATATACCTACTCCCATGCATTAGCAAATGCTGTTTCTGTGGGTGTGAACAAACAACCAAATAGCAGGATAAAGAAACCTAAACTGTTATCTTGTGGAAGATTCACAGTGCTAGTAGGAAGAATAGGAGGCAGCTATGCTTAGCATTACAGACAGATAACATGCAGGTAGCAATATCTCACACGGGGAGAGAACAAGCAGGCAGTGAGAAAAACTGCACGATGGTTTGGGTTTTTTCTTTCTCAGACTGTTTTAGGGCAACAATATTTCCTTTCCTAGAATGGGCATATCTGGGAAATTCCACCAGTGCTTTACCGTATATGCATACAGGTATGTAAAGGATTGCACCCGGTTTTTCAGAACGTAGTTTTGAAAGTTTAACACAGTTCAGAAGTGTCACAGTTCTGAGACCATACACTTACTGAGTGCTATTAACACTAAAGGGTAATGAACTTTACTGACAAGTGTAAATAAAGAAGTATTTATTGGATTATAGTCTAAAAAGTAGAAAATCTTTTGTCAAGATTTTGGTGAGTGAGAAAATGAAAGTAGAAAATGACAGATGTTGCCATTAAAGTCCTAAGCTTCCTAAGCAGGATATCACTGTCTGTATTAGGTGCTGAACTGGCCTAGTACTAGACTGTTACCTGAATCCTCAGTTCTAGATAAGATTAAACCTGGATATTGATTTAACCTAGTGAGCAAGGAGTATCTAACTGAGGCAGTCAAACAGGGACAGTAAAAATGCTCTAAATGACCTTCAGAACCATTTAGGAAGCAATTGTTCTAAGACTGGGGAATATGTTACATACCAAATTGCACACCATAAAACACCAGAGTTCTCACCTGAAGTATCAAGTTGCAGAATTATATTACAGCACAAATTCTGCAACTGTTAAGGTCAAGATCTGTTTTTCCACTAATTTATGAACTTTTCTAAGTGCTTTAAGATTTACAGGACACCCTGAATAGCCTGGAGAGCAGATTTACATCACAAGACTGTAGGGCAATAGGTTTTTTTTTTTTTAAAATTTGAGATCATGTGTACAGAAGCTGCCAGGATGTAGTCTGCCCCTCAAAGAGTGATTAGCTAGAGAAGTAGCATAGCGCTCTTCCGAGTTTCTTTGAACTGGATAGTTACCACTGGGGAAAAAAAAAAGAGAAAAAAGACAGAAGAAAAATGTCTGGAGAGCACCTCTTTTTTATAAGGCGAGTCAGCTTGTCTTCAGGCTTCAAGTACTCAGGCAGATTGCTAACAGCAAATAGTTCCCATAAGATAACATAACCTGACAAACGTATTCTACAGTCCTAGTACTTGAGTCCTGAATTACTGTGGTGACCACAACAGTGTTTAAAAATACCATTTTACATGTCCATTCCTTATAGGCTAGTGATCCAGCTAGACTTTCAGATCAAACAGGAGAGAACTATTAACGGTATACTTGTTTCAGGAGCCCCTTGGTGACTTCTTTAAGCAAATAAAAACACATCAAGAGCTGAATGTCCCTGTGAATTCTTTCCAATTCAATGGCAGGTGCCTCCGATTTTCCACTGACATGCTGCAAATGAATGATTAAATGAAAGTAAATTCCACTGAGCTAAACAGTGGAAAGAGACACCAACACCACAGGGACTGAAAAAACAGACACGATGCAACAATGAGAAGAGGTGACTGAGTGCTCTACGCAGTTAAAAAGACAGCAGCCCTTTTTGTAAAGGAACATTACCTTTTTGCAAGGGCCAAGAAGGTATCACCTCAGTTAACACTGGTTTTGAAAAGAAAAAAAAGCCTCAGAATATCATAGTACTTAGATCTAATATAGGTAACCTACTTAACGTGAAGGAATACCCAGAGAAATCATCTACTGTTCTTAAGTCATAATGTTGTTTGACTTCAGAGAGGAATGTAGTTGAGCTGCGGAATGAAAAACAAAACAAGATCTAGACTTAATAAAATAGCTCATTGCTGGATCTGGGTCTATGTTGCGATTTGGCTTGTGTATACATTTTACCTTAGTTTAGTTCATGAGGGATGATTAGGCTTGCCCATAAATTTCTACATGGAAGCTCTCTACAGAGAGCTTGATTTTACTTTTGATCTAAGAAGTCTTCTGAGCCTTCAGTTCATTGTGGATAACATGTCACAGTGACTCTGCTAAATGCTTGTGATACTGAATTACTAGACAACTTCTTTGGCATCCTCTCTCATTATTGAGGTCTTGATATATTGCCCAGATACACAACTAAGTACTATGTAGCAAGAAAAAGTACCAAGTGTCAGAGTAGCTACCCAGAAGACAC
>VXAL01016269.1:0-84009 GCA_013399475.1 Chauna torquata | reverse complement strand
GCCTTGGCGGCAGCGGGCGGTAGCAGGCGGCACTGCGCCTCCGCTCGCCGAGGTCCACCGCCCGCAGACAGCAGCGTGCCAGTCCTCTGCAGTGCAGCAGCAGGAGACAACCCTTAACTCCAGGGCTGGCTTCCGGCACTTTGTCACTGCCCCACACCTTTCCCAACCCCGGGAGACAGGGAGGAGAAAACCCCACAGCCCTCCCTGTGTTGATCCTCTTCCGTGTCCTTTTTCCTTCCATAGAAGAAATCCAAACCTTCATCAACCTGAATCTGAAGCCCCTGTAAGCCACCATAGTTCTTCTCTACCGTCCCAACCCCCAGATCTCACTTTAGAGCAAATCTCCTCATGCTAAAAATCATCCTCCTTCTGCCACAACACTGAACTGAACTTCTAGGCCTTCTGTTCAGTCCCACACAGTTCTTCCATACATTTTCTGCCAGGGACCAGCCTACCTGGGACAGCTTTTCACTCCTTGACTGGCTTCTTCACAGACAGCATTGCAGGAAGGCAAGGAACACAAACATAGCACAGTATTTTCCATACCAAAATGACTTTTAATGTTTTGGTGCTGTCCTTAAGGATTCACAGTCCTTTTCACCAGATCCTTTCATTTCTGCAAGTTGCACTTTTGGTCCATATTGGACCTTCTGTCTTCTTTGCCTTTATAATATCATGTTATACATGTCTACAGATAGCTTCCCCTGCTTAAAAGTCGCATCGTAAAACTCAGGTTTTGATCCTGTTTTGCTCTATGCTTCTCATACACAAGACAGACAGACTGATCGTATGAAGCAATTCTGTGTGTCTCTGTCCCTTTGTGAGTTCAACAGTGTTCCCAAGACTATAGGGTCTCGTGTAGAAGTGGCTCTGTCCAGGTCATGGTTTTTTTTTCTTTTCAACAGCCGTACTTGCCATACTTGTGACAACAGACAGGAGACAGTGGAAGAACAGCTAAAAAAAAAAAAGTCAGAAAATGAAACAAAGTTCACAATTTGGTTCTGACATACCATATTTTGTTACCTAAGGATTTGCTAAATTACTGAGCAGCCTGTTGACATTATGTGCATCACAGTACCTGCTTATCCCACATTCCTCCTTGCTGCAAATGTTTCGAACAGTGAGGCAGAATTTTACTGCAACTCATCCAACTTCTGTTTATGCACTAACCATAGCCTCCCATGCAAATAAGGCTCATTTGAATAACATCATAGATAAAGTCAGAGCATCTGGAAGAAGTCAAACAGAAGTCCTCTTCATCTCAAAGAAAGAAATCCAGCAATTGACACACAGCAGATTGTTAACAGCATGATGTCTCACTGCTCTGCTAGGTAGACATGCAGTCAGCAGCGGGCAGATTGTACAAAAGGAGAAGCCTTTCCCTACTGCACCCCTCTGCACCTACCCAGTGCAAGTGAGCACTCGTTCTTACTTGTTTTTTATTAGCATTAGTAACACTGACTACATATGGTGCAAAGATGAGATTCAGAACATCTAGGATTTTTATGCTATTTCCATTTGAAATGTAGTTATGCAATAAAGGATTCAAGATTAATCTGCTTGAAATGCTAGAGATGTTAAGTGACAAGAAGCTGGGAACAATGATTTAGAAATGACAGCTCAATTATGCAGCTTGGAGAAAAACAAACAGAGACTGAAATTGAAACTGAAATGCTTGTAATTTGTCCTATTTTGAACCAAAATTTGGGTAACATTCATTTAGTGGTGAATGGCCAGACTCAGCAGCAAATAGTGCTTTGTAAAGAGCAGTCTGAAGGCAGTTAACAAAGGGAATGAGTACAGACTCACTGTGCTTCAGAGGCTTCAAGACTGTTGCAGGAGCAAAACAGCAGAGGAAGGACACTCTTTGACAGGTTCTCCACGTGGCTTTGGACAAATAAACAAGTCCAAAGGCTCACATAAAGCAGGGGTTACCTGAGACTTACTTTCTTAGAATAACCAGAGTTGGAAGGGACCCACAAGGATCATCGAGTCCAACACCTGGCTCCACACAGGACCACCCAAAAACCAGACCCTATGTCTGAGAGCGTTGTCCAAATGCTTCTTGAATTCCAGCAGGCTCAGTGCCGTGACCACTGCCCTGGGGAGCCTGTTCCAGCGCCCGACCACCCTCTCGGTGAAGAACTTTTTCCTAACACCCAGCCTGACCCTCCCCTGTCACAGCTCCATGCCGTTCCCTTGGGTCCTGTCGCTGTTACCAGAGAGAAGAGATCAGCGCCTGCCCCTCTGCTCCCCTCGTGAGGAAGCTGCAGGCTGCCATGAGGCCTCCCCTCAGCCTCCTCTTCTCTGGGCTGAACAATCCAAGTGACCTCAGCCGCTCCTCATACATCTTCCCTTCTAGACCCTTCACCATCTTTGTGGCCCTCCTTTGGACGCTCTAATAGTTTTATGTCCTTCTTATACTGTGGTGCCCAAACCTGCACACAATGCTCGAGGTGAGGCCGCACCAGGCAGAGCAGAGCAGGACAATCACTCCCCTCGACCGGCCAGCAGTGCCGTGCCTGATGCACCCCAGGGCACAGCTGGCCCTCCTGGCTGCCAGGGCACGCTGCTGGCTCGTGTGCAACTTGCCGTCAGCCAGAACCCCCAGATCCCTTTCTGTGAGGCTGCTCTCGAGCCTCTCGTCCCCCAGTCTGTACGTACAGCCAGGGTTGCCCCTTCCCAGGTGCAGAATCTGGCACTTGCTCTCACTGAACTTCATATTGTTGGTGATTGCCCAGCCCTCTAATTTGTCAAGATCTCTCTGCAAGGCCTCTCTACCCTCAAGGGAGTCAACAGCTCCTCCCAGTTTAGTGTCACCTACAAACCTACTTAGTATACCTTTGAGTCCTGCCTCCAAGTCATTTATAGAATCATTAAAGAGAACTGGCCCTAAAATGGAGCCCTGCAGAACCCCAGTGGTGACTTTCTGTTTGTACAGGAAAGAGACCAACGTAACAGCTACAGACTGACTAGTCATGAGGAATGACCATGTCAGATCAGCTCCTTGTACACACTGAGAACTAGGCTGAGTTTATAAGATATTTTCTGAGTTTGTTTGCCCAGCCTTCAAGGATAAGCATGAAAAGGGCCGACTCTTTGAGCTTCACCAAGGCTGCCCTCAAGACCAGACATTGTCTGCAACAGGCAGTAAGCCTCTGAGTGCAGGCCGTCTGTGTAGCCTGCCCAGACTTGGGTAGGACAGTGCGGTACACTTTCCCATAAGGAGTGACGTACCCATCCAAGGATGAGATTGTGCCACCTCCCACCCCCTGTCTTACCACCACTACCACCACCACCTAAGCTGTGAGTGGACACTGTCCTAGTGAACAGATGCATTTCCTCAAGCTCCTAAACAGCTCCTAAACTGTTCTTTCTAAACAACAAAAGCATGGTATTACAGACTTTTTTTCTTCATAGTTATAACTACTGACAGCTAGTATTCAGAAACCTGGGAGCTGCTGAGATTTTTTTTCCTGTCTCAGTTTAGCCATATGCTTTTCAGTCTTTGTGTCTGGTTGGAGGAAGAATTGTTTACTGGGAGAAAGGAGGTTGAGATTTTTAAATCCACACCAGAAGTTTCTCTTCAGTCATCAGGGGCTAAAACCTTTCTAAATTTTCAATAGTGACATTTTTTACATAATGCTGTGGCCACAAGAGACACACTTCATTCATCACACTTTTATTATTTTGGGATATGGTTACAGCCAACACCCATAAAGGCTGAAGGATAGAGTGTCCCAGAGATTTCCTCTCCAACCAGCAATTGCTTGCAACCGGTAAGGTGGAGAAGAGATGGTCCAGGGAGTTTCAGTGACAGGGCAGGAATATGTGAAGCCACAGCTGTGCTACTGTCTTTGAAAGCTAACGGTATCCTAGGCTGTATTAGGAGGAGTGTTGCCAGCAGGTTGAAGGAGGTGATCCTTCCCATCTGCTCAACACTGGTGAGGCCACACCAGTTCTGGGCTACCCAGTATGAGAGAGACACAGACTTATTGGAAGGAGTCCAGCAAAGCACCACTCAGACCATGAAGAGACTAGCACATCTTTCCTATGAGGAAAGGCTGAGGAAGCTGGGACTGTTCAACCTAGAGAAGAGAAGACTCAGGGGCATGTGGTGGTTTCATACCAATGGGCAGCTCAGCACCACCATGCCACTCTCTCACTCCCCCCCCTCTACAGAACAGGGCGAGAAAATATGATGAAAAAAAGCTCATGGGTTGAGATAAAGACAGGGACATCACTCACCAATTACCATCAAGGGCAAAACAGACTCAGCATAAGGGAAATCAATATAATTTATTGCATATTGATAACAAACTCAAGCAGTGAGAAATAAAAGCAAACTAAAAACACCTTTCACCCCATCCACCCTCTTCTACTTCCTTCCTCCAAGTGGTACAGGGGAACGGGGAATGGGGGTTGTGGTTGGTTCATAACTCCGCGTCTCTGCTACTCCTTCATCCTCACTCTTCCCCTGCTCCAGCATGGGGTCCCTCCTACAGGATGCCGTCCTTCCCAAACTGATCCAGCATGCGCTTCCCACAGGCTGCAGTTCTTCAAGAACTGCTCCAACATGGGTCCGTACCATGGGGTCCATCCTTCAGGAGCAGAATGCTCCAGCACAGGTCCCCCACGGTCAGCAGCTCCCGCCACACCTCCTGCTCTACCATGGGCTCCTCTCCATGGGATGCAGCTCCAGCCCGGAGCCTGCTTCTGCAGGGGCTCTCCATGGGCTGCAGCCTCCTTCAGGTCACATCCACCTGCTCCACCGTAGGCTCCTGCATGGGCTGCAGCATGGAGATCTGCTCCAGCATGGTACGCCACGGGCTGCAGGGGAACTTCTCCTCCAGCTCCTGGAGCGCCTCCTCCCCTCCTTCGCTGACCTTGGTATCTGCAGGGCTGTTTCTCTCACAGTTCCTCACTCCTCTCTCCCAGCTGCAGTTGCTCAGCATTTTTTCCCTTTCTTAAATCTGCTCTCCCAGAGGCACAACCAGCGTCACTCACGGGCTCAGCTCTGGCCAGCAGTGGGTCCCTTCTGGAGCTGACTGGAGCTGGCTCTTCCCTGACATGGGGCAGCTTCCAGAAAGGCCACCCCTGCAGCATCCCTCACTACCAAAACATTGCCATGTAAACCCAATACAGGGGATCTCATCAGCATATATAAATACCTGAAGGGAGGCTATAGAGAAAAAGGCTCATTTCAGTGGTGCCCAGTGGCAGGACAAGAGGCAATGGGCACAAACTGAAACACATCAGGAAGCACTTCACTCTGTGGGTGACAGAGCACTGGCACAGGTTGCCCAGAGAGGTAATAGAGCCTCCCTCCTTGAAGATCTTCAAAAACCACCTGGACATGGTTCTGGGCAACCTGCTGCAGGTGTCCCTGCTGTGGCAGGGGGGTTGGACCAGGTGACCTGCAGAGGTCCCTTCCAACCACAGCCATCCTGTGATTCTGTGAAGGGCTGTCTTAATCTGTACCTCATGAGTAAATCCAATGGCCTACTTCTCCACTGACTTTATAATTCTCATAAGTAAATGAAAGCAGTATCAATAGCATGCATTCACATGAAAAGGGAAAAACCCCAACAACCACCAAATTCTGATATTGTAACATTTTACAGGTACTCCTACTGATGTCACTACCCAACATATTCTAAATCTTGCACATTTTATCCTTTTTACAAACAAGCCAGCCAGTTTCTCCCCAGGGAAAGTTTACCTCTCTAAATGTTAGATGGGATGGTACTTTCTTCATCTTTCAAGATAGCCTAGAATAGCAGCAGTATTTGAACATACCAAATTACAGTGCCTCAGAGCAACAAGAAGTACTTCAGTGGTTTGATTTAAGGAGCTGCCTACAAACGGGAACATAGCAATGACTAGCTGAAGTATTTCTAATACATCTATTACCTTGACACTACAGCAAATATAGATGTTCCTCATTTCACAGATGGAGAAACTGAAGCACAGAAAAGCCCATTAGTGATGTGTGATCAATGAGTCAGAGTAAAGAAAAGGAAAAGAAAGATAGAAGGAAAATCTATATGTCTGAAAAGAGTGAGAGAACAAAGAGCTGTGAAAAGTTTGGCTGAAAGGCTTATAGTGATCTTAATGGGTACTTAGCCATTTAATTGCACAGAAATGACATGCTTAGAACAGAAGGGTTTGATACCTGCATTTTTAACTGACTAGAGACAAGTGATTCTATTTTCCTTGAAATCTCTCATAAATTACCTTGTCTGGATATAGGGAACAAAAAGAAGAAAAAAACTCCAAAACAGGCAGAATATGAGTATCTTGATATAGCATAGCATCTACAGAAACAGCTGCACATGATTCTCAGGTAAATTCACTGAGAATGGTCCTGACTTTTGTTCCAGTCTTTTTTGTTCTTTTTGTAACTTGCTATAATTGCAATCAGATTTTAGCTCTTGGAGTTCTACATGTGCCCCAGCAATAGCATTGATCTAGGATCTCAGTTTTCGGAGTTCTTGCTGCATTTCAGATAAGGTGTGCAGAATCAATATCAGATCAGAATTCCCTATCCACTTGTACAGGTAGCAATGTCTAGCCATCATTTTATAGAGAGTGAAATCACATATGGAAAGTCACAGTGACATATACCACACTCAACAAGAAACAAATTGAAAACATGAACCGAGAGACCAGTAGTAGGAAAGAAATTGAACAGATACCTCTTAGAGTCTTTTTTGAAAAGACTAAGTTATAGGACTTTTGATATAGGAGCAGCGAGATAAATGAAAATACTTGTGCACATATAGGAGATAGACTGTGGAGCTAAAAAAATGATCAGAAGATGGACACAATCAGTAAAGCCACATGAAAAATGGTCTTCCCCTCCTGTGAAAATATTTAAGATTTTGTGGTTTCCTTTGCTAAATCACAATAGTCAAAATCTCAACAATATTCACAAATGAAGCATATTCAAAAAAAACATGACTAGACAGAGAGCTTGCACTACATCTTTTCTGTTTCAATCATTTTGAAATGTCATGTTTTTAAAAGTGGCTTAATTTTCTAAGTGAAAAAATAGTTGGCAAAAAGAATCTTTTTTTTTTTTCAGAAGGCTATATAGCAAGATGCCAAAATTCACATAACAAAATGAAACTAAGCCTTTCCCACAAACAGGCTTCTTCTGAAAAATCAGACTTTATAACAAGTAAACAGCCGTTGAAAATTCTGAAGCAGCTGTAGCAATCTAATAACCTCTTCCACACCTCAGACCCTATAGCAAAGAGCTGTTTTGAAACAGGAGCTATCTTCTTCCATGAGCATTCTCTCTTTTCCCTTTTAACCACAATATATTTATTGTCTGGTGGGTGGCATGAAAACATTTGTGTGTGTTCAAGAGCATGAACAAGAGGAAAGAAGAGGTGGAATTTACTCTTTTTTTCCTTCCAGGTCTGGCATCGGTGAAACAGTGTATAATAAAAACCATTGTAAATGATAACACAACAGCTACAACTCAGATTGCTACAGACTAGTGATTATGGTGACAAGAAAAGCTGGAACCAAAATGTAATGTCAGAAGATTGACTGACACCATCTAGGACTTGTGATACAGGGATTCTTTAATGTCAGTTATCTCTATCCTCACTATTTTCAACATGTGAACCATGAATCCCTGGCATTACCCTACAACTTTAAAGTATTCTGTGCATGGATAATGGTCTTGTAAAACAGTTCCATCGGTATCGTGATGTCTTTGTTCTTGTGTATCCAGAATAAATAATATTTAGAAGAAAAAAATGGGCTACTCATTAAACATCTGTCAATCTATCTTAGGCTGTAATAATGCAATTCCTACAACAAGAAAAACATATTTATCTTCATTGAAACTGTGCATCGTTGAGGAGCAGAAAGAAGCTGAAATGCAATTTAAAATAAAGGAATCAAAATGGTTAATCAGGATATATATCAACCCTCTAGCGGAATTAATAATAATAAGGAAAAAAAAAAAAGAGCAGTCCAGTAACAAATTTGTACGTCGATGCATGTAACTCCTTGTTAAATTTAAAATCTATACAAAAAGACCAGGGAACTGTAACCAAAATTGTATTAGCAATTCAAACTCCAGTTACAAACTATAGTCCAGCTGTCTACAAGTGACAGGAAGGATTTCAATTTGCATTGTCTGATTTTATGCAGAGGATAGAATCGCATGAAGTGTGACCTTTCTTGGGATTGTCAGAAATGGTCAACAATTTAACAGGTTGGTTATTCTGACACTTATGAGCAGCAGGCAAGCTGGGAATGTAGTAGCAAGACAGCAATTCAAAGGCAGCAGGGTAGGGAATAAATGGCAGAAAAGGAATAAAACTTCTCATCTATGTCTTGCCTACTTATGGTCTAAAACTGAACTGGTGATTCATTTAACTTGTAAATTCCTCAGTATTTCTAAACCAGACATTTAGGGACACGGACTAATAAAATATTGCTTTGTAGAATCGTATGACAAAAAGTAACACTATTGTTCAGTCCAGAGCCCTTTGACTGCAGTGCCTGATGTAACGAGCATTTAGTGAAGGCAGCCTGCAGATCTACCTGTTCTGTACAACATGTCACGAGCTGAACGCAGTAGGAGAAGATCAGAAGTCAGCTGCAACATGTCACAAGAAGAAAACAGGCAAGCAATTTTAGGTGAAATTGCCAGGTTGCCTTAGGATGTAAGTAACACCCTCCTGTTAAGCAGGAAAGCATAAGCCACATTCAATAATCCCTGACCTTCTGACCTGAGAAGAACTTCCTCCTGCTTTCGGATCTAGTGATTACTTTAATCCTGACTCTGTAAACGCCGTACATCAACCAGACACTTCCCAACATCCTGCCTTGTAACCACATCAGAAAGCAGAGTTATATTCCAGGCAAAAGGAAGGGAGCCATCTCCATGCCCTGGTCAGCAGTGCTCTGACATACCTCATCACTGCGGCTCAAGAGGAATGCAAACAAACAGCAACGCTGTGTTCTTCCAGAACATCTGAAAAATGCACTTCACTTGCTGCATCCTATAATCACATTAGTCTTTTCTGCAGCTACCTCAGACTGGTGACTCAGTGCTATTTTATGCCCAAGCAAGACTTTCAGGTGTCTTTTCACCACCTCTTACAATTACAGTCTTTAGTTTACTGCAAAAGTTCTCATTATTAGTCCCTAACAGCATGGCTTTGAACATTGTGCTATCCCATTTCCATCCCTTTTCATAACATTATGCTGTCTCTATTTTTATTACTCCAGGGCAGAAGGGCATCTGTTTCTTTCTCAATACCGATGGAGCCAACCTTTGGGCTGGCAAGAGCAGTCTGCTTTATGGTCTCTGCGATGTTCACAGGTACACCAGATTTCTTACTGCAGAGATGCTCATGAGTATGGCATCCCCTAGCGCTTTCATTCGTTCAAACCAATAGCTCCCTGCACACAAACAGCCGTAACCGGAAAGTGAGAAGAAATGAGAAACACTGTGGTTGTAGCAGCAATGGGATCGGTTATTTTTTCTTAAACATTTTTTCTCTGTCTATTCCTCATTAAATTTCCTGAAGCTAAACAAGCAATGTATTTCAGCCATGTGCGGAGGGGTTAAAATCAGACGTAGTAATTTTCTTTCACAGCATGATGTATTGCCATCTTGTGGCTGTTTTGCCTATACCATGCTGAAAACGTATAAAATAAGTACACATTTCTTGGTTTTATCTTTTGTAAATGAAACCATTTAGGAAATGTGAGAGAGGTTGACCACAAGTGGATGATTTTTGAGCTTTTTTGAAACTTTAGTCTGCCTTAGTGCTATTCCATCAAACTATTTCTCCCTTATGTGTGCATGCTGTTTTTCTTAACTGTAACCTGTGTACTGATTGCCTAACTAATGTCATTCTTTCTTGTTTTTTTTCTTTCATGTTTAGTGAAATATAATTCCATGACATTTTTTGTTAGAGAATCTTATTTTTACTTTTTAATGTATTTTGCATTTGATTCTGAAAAGAAAAACTTCACTAACCACAATCTGTTAAATTGTTGAAGTAAATTTAGCAGGAATCTTGATATGACTAATGGGTAAAATAAAAATTAAAAAAAATAAAAAGCAACAAGAAATTGTGAAGATAAAAGCTATATTGCAGCAGAACTGTCTTACTTATAAGTTTACATGACCTCTTCAATAGGACAATTTCTTTCTTAGATTTATCTCCAGTGTACACGCACATAGTAAACATCTGCACAAAAATGAGGTCAACATTCTGTATATTTAAAATCAATTACAGTAATGTGTTCTTTGGATTATCATTAACACCACTTAATCTCCTATGGTATCACCCATATAGAACTAGATCTATTTGACATCACCTTGATTCAGAAAGAGATCTCTCACCCAGTGATATACACGAGCCCAAGACATGTTTCCCTGAACAAGAGTACACTTGGGCAGGCACCTCAATGCTTTCCTGGATGAATGCCTATAAAGAGATCTATGCTGGTTATGAAACTGTTCTGCTTTGGTGACAGTGAGAAGAATAAATCACAAAATGACTCTTAGTGATTTCATCATTGCTTTGATCTTGTTCTCTTTCATAAAGATATCAATCAGATGTAACAAAATCAAGAGAAAATCAGTGGAAGCAAATGAAGGTACATTGTTAGGAGATAAAGACAAGAAAATCACTCCCAGTTACCACCTAACAGACTCCCTTAGGAAACCTTCTGGATTTTAAAGCCTTTTGCACTAATTCTTATGTTGCCTGAATTTGAATATTCAACATTTAAGAAACCATAGCTGAAGAAAGTTGCTGCTGTAGCCCAGGGCAGACATTGGCAATGGGATATAGTCTGTTATATGGTGCTAGGATTATAAGAGAACAGAAACAAGCATTTCCTTAGTCTATAAAAATGAATGGCAGAATTTACCTGACTTCTTCTCCCTTCCTACACACACACACACACAATTCGTATCAAAGACTAAGGTATTGAATATCAATGAACCAATAAGGAATAAGGACTAGGACTGAAACAACAAGATTTTCCAGCCTTGCCCATTGCTAAATGAAGGCTGTTTGTGACTGTATTTTGACATCTCCACTTGACCTGCTGCTTCTGAAGATGACTGAAGCTGCTCCCCTGCAAGAAAGCTGTGTACAGTCGCACACCGTCAGTGTTTGTGGGGGGATTTCTGAAAAATCTTGGCAGCCTTCCCTTTCTTGTAGTCAGCTCCATGGTTGTGGTCAGCTGTGTTACTCCTTCCCTAGCACGGACAGGGCCACATGATGTTCACAGACTTCTGGATGGTAAAACTGAACAATCCGTGGAGCAGAATATGGCTGTGGCATAAAATACTGTTTCCTATATGCTAACCATTGACACCAGTATGCACTTCCTAGAGCAGCTCTTCTGCAGTCTCACAGCTGCAGCACACAAATCCCATGCTAAGCAAAAAACTCATCCAGAAAAACACTGCTGATCTTCACAGGAAGCAGAGATTAATCACTTTTTATAGTCCTCTGTCCTCCATTTTGCTTTTAAGTGAGATTGGGGCAGAGAAATAATCACAACTTTCATTTGCTGAGAAGTAAAGAAAAACTGCGGAATACATTTCCAGCTACAGTTTCTCATTCAGCTGTGTTCCTCATAGCACTCTAAGCAATCCCAGGCCTCCTTCTTCACTTTTGTACAACCACAAGTGTTCATGCTCTGAACTCAAACAGGCAACCAATCTGCCTGAAAATAATCTGGCAAAATGCATTGCCTGTTTTCAGCCACAGCAGGTCCCTGATGCAGTTCTCTGCTCATCTGCCTAAGCAGTAGAAGAGACAGAAGAGGTGACAATGGAGTGAGAAGCTGAGAAAAGTGTGTGGGAAGCAGACAGAAGCTGTTTTCTTTCATGCAGGAGTACCTGAAATGTGCATCAAATTTCAGCTGTAGAGTCCTTCTTCCATTTTCAGAAAGCATTAAGCATCCTGAAAGCTGTATCTTGGAGAATGCGGGCCAATTAAGACCATGGTTGTAATGCAATTTGGGCAATACAGAGATGGATTTACACAAACAGGGATTTCAAAAGTGCCTTGGCACTTGTCTCCAGTGAATTTGAACATCTGTTCTGAAGTGTAACTGTATTCCTGTAACAATTCCTAGGGTAATAACTCCATTTCCTGAACAGAGCAAATCCAGGTCCTTCTGTGCTAAGAGCACAAGTCCTAAAGGTTTGTCAGCTTTCCCTAAATACACAATTAATTCAGCTAGTAGCAATAGCAGGCACTTGTATGCCCAAACAGGGAGTTGTGTTACACCTAACCAACCACAAAATTTCTCTTTCAGCACTTTAAATGATGAGAGGGGGAGTTGAAGCAGCTCACTGGATTGAATGAACCATCCTGTATTCCAGGTGCACCTGTGATGGCTAGTGCCAATAAAATACACAGCAGAAGATGGCCCTGGAATCCTAACTTCTGTTAGTTTTTGGCACTGAGCAAATAGAAGGGTCCTGGTCTAGGCATGAAGAAGGCAGTCTAGCCTCAAAAATAAGGAGCTGAGTTATGCTTCACATTTTCTTCAAGTAAGCTGTGACATCAGAACCAACCTGCAAGCCAGGTCAGCCTTTAAGTTGAACGAGGTTTGGGTTAGAGCCTGCAGTTACATTCAGTTTAGCTAAGAGTTGTGTTGAGAGGTGTTATGTATTCAAGGTTCTGGTACAAGAGGACGCTGCTTGGCATTTCCTAGATGCTGACAGCCACAGCTAGTAGCAGAGGAATTGATACAGTGGCAGTGGCAGTGCTGCCATTCTTAATACAAGTTGACTGCAAGTGCCCAGAGGACTGTTCTTGTTCAGTTTCTGCTTTTCTGCTTTGTATTTTGAGCAAACAGTCTTCCCTAGGTAACTGCAGGTGGGGATGTCCCCTGGCTTTCTCCAGGAGCTGCAGGAAGCCCAGGCAGAAGTGTCTTGGGACGTATAGGAATTGCCATCAATGATGAAAGGCTATGCTCAAAGGAAAATGTGAATCTGAAGTGCATTTCCTTTAAGGATGTATCATTGGATAGAGTATGTCTTAATCTGGAGTTACTGATTTCTGTCCAGAGAGTCAAACATTCAAATATTACAAACTAGTCTGAAATATATGACAGCTTTTTTTTTTTTTTTTTTTTGATAAATTAAACCCTTGAGCATTGTTTTTGTTGCTGTTTTGTGGTGTTTGGGGGGGAGGGTTGTTTGTTTACTTCAAGCCATATTAAAGGAAAAGAGGGTGTTGATTTGATCTGGCAGGTGGTAGAACAATTTATCAACGCTGCAGTCTCTTCCAATCCAGTTACTTTCAGCTTTCCTGGCAGTCAGAGACAAACATGGAATACAATGAAATTACTTTACTACTTGGGAGGCAGGTGGAAGAATAGAAGGGTTTTAGTAATGCCTTCTGTCCAATGCATGTTTGAAATTAAGCACCCTGGATATGCTGTGCATATCCTCTGTAGAAGAAAGTGTTAAAAGTGTCTCTAGAAAATTATCCCCACTGAAATCACACAGGAACAGCATGCAAACCACATGGATGGGGAAATGAAACATACAAGGAAAACAGCAGAAAAAGTATCTAAATATATGAGGCTTAATTCAAAATCATTTTTGAATGGTAAACCTACTGGAAAACAAGGAGGGGGACCACAGAGTGCAATCTCTAAGCTTTCATTAAAACCAAAGTAGAGATAATAGAAAACATTCTTTTGGAATTGGTATTAACAGAGAGTATCTGTGTTAACTGTGCTGGTAAAATCTTACCAGCAAAAGTAATTTAGAATTTTGGAGACGTGTAACAGTGTACTTCTATATGAGACTGCAGCACTTTGTAGAAATACAGAAACTGATTTTAGGTGAGTTAACCTGAGTATCTGAGGCACCGTAGTAAAGACAGCAAGGAATTCAGTGGGGAGTTTGAGTTTACTGAAATGTTAGTCCAGCCATGACAAGGAGAAAATCCTAAAAGCAGCAGGAGATTTTATGTATAAAGGCTGTTGAAGCATGAAGAGCAGAAAAGAGGCATGACAGTGTTTGGGGGTTTGCTCTGGAGTTTTGGGCTTAAGTTAGAAAGCAGATGAGAAGACAGAAATTTCATTTCTCAAGACCAAGACTAGCAAGGCAACAGTAAAACCCTGTGTTGCTTCTCACAAAGTTCTCTGGTATCCCCAAGGAAAAGTTCATATTCTCTTTACATTTTCTTGATGTGTACTCTGTGCTAAGGATATGCTGATAAAACAGTTGCATAACAAATGCAGATTTGCTTGTTGTACACTGGAAGGCAAGAACTGACAACATGCTAATCCCCACAAAGATTTTGCACTAAAGTGTTGACGTGTGTCACTTTCATTCACTCTATATTCCACGCTCTTCATCCCACCAGCCCTGACTAGATGGTGGATGGACTTGGTTCCTGCTCTGCTGGTGGAGGGGAGGGGGGCCCTGCCTGCAGTGTAGAAGTAAGGCTCCATAAGCACCTGCCACTTTTCTTAGATTAGGGTTACAAAAGAAAAGGTGTGACCTTGCCACTGAACAAGACAAAACTAGGGAGTTACATGGCTTTGACTGTCATTCACAGTGAGCAGAACTCTACTGATCTACCAAAAACAAAACTGCAAAATCAAAGGGTAGCTGCAATATTTGTCTGCTTCTTGAAATGACGCTTACTGCTGCTGGAATTCCATGTTTATCACATCCCACAGACTGCCAAGCCAAATCTGCTCTACTTTGAAATAAGTCATAAATTCAAGTTGTTTTAATCCAGCCCTGAAAACCTCACCAGGAATCTAACAGTCCAGGTGGCTGGCTGCATCAACAGAAAGAAAGTCTTCAAAGGTTTGGGATTAGAATTGAGTGAACAGAGCCATAGGTGCTAGGTAACCCAGAAGGACGCCCATCCTTCCTCTGCCAAATGTCAGTGGAGGGAGGGATGGGTGGGAAGCACAGCAAGTTGTTGTGGAAGGATGGTAATTGCTGGAGACTGCAGATATGATTCTGAATGGATCAATGGATTTAGAGTAACTATCGGGATGCCTTTTTCTCTTTTTTTCATCTTACTTTTCAGTGTAGAAAAACCCCTTGGGCCCAATCCCAAACCTTACTGAAGTCTTACTGAAGACTGCCATCAATTCAATAGACTCAATATGACACTTTTTAAGTGACTTTGTTCCCTTCAGAATAATGCAGCCAGTAAGAACACTTTTCGACACCTTAGTAATGCCATGACTATTACCAATCACACTACAATACAGCTGCCTGACATGGTATGTCCATTTTGTTTTAGCAAAACAAAGTGACATCCTGAATGCAGTAAGAGGTTAAGGCTTAATTCGAACTCTGCATGCTAATACAAGGAAAAGAAAAATCCATGGCTCTGTCACTGGGTAGACAAAAATGTAAACAAAAGAAGAATTAAGATACTTTAATTAATCACATCATTAAGTTATCCTAATTGTATCCTTATGATGTAAACATATGTGGAAGAAGCAACTCAGGACACGGTTGGATCTGCTGCTTTTCCACCATCTCTCACCACAATTAGGGAGAAGCTAGAGTTAACGACTTAATTCGCCTTAAGCTACCATGGGTCCACATCCTTGGTATCCTGATAAAAACCTGCATTCCTGTCCTCAGATTTCTAGTGTTTCTCACATTAGTTTTCAACAGACCAAGCCACTAAGAAAGGAGTAAGTCTGAGTCTGTTGCATTGATTTCAGCCTTTAATTGTCCAGAGCTGTACATAGTAACTGTGGGAGAGTAGAAGGAAGAAGGTCAGTCTTGCACTTCTCAGGAAGCAAACCTCCTGCTGGTTTGTGTTACACCACCAGCAGTCCAGGTTGCTTAGAGCTCTTGGTGGTCAAAGCACAGCCAACTCACTTCTGATTCTTATGCAAGGCCACTTTGCCCAGAACATATCTCAACTGAACCAAAGATCTCTTCCTTCACAATGACACTGAACTGAAGAACAATAAATTACACTCATTCTCCAGTTCTAACTGCTTTTTCCAGGTCAAAAGTTTACACTATTATGTCTTGGTGGCCTCTAAGGGGAGACCTCTGCCATCCATCATGCCAGGTGTACTGTTAAGGAAGTCAACGACGGTCACCTTCTCAGCTCAGACTTGATACAGATCTCCTCCACAATGTTTCTCTCTCACTCTTTCTCAGACTGTTTTCACACCTGCCAACATACAAACTGGCACACTGCATCAGGCTAAATGTCAGTTTAGCCCAGAATATGTACCCAACAGCAATCATTAGCCAGTATTTCAGGAAATTGTGTAAGAAATAGAAGTATACCACAATACAGCAGAAGAGTGCAGTGATAAAATAAATGCTGTTTTCCAGCAGTTAGCTGTTCAGAAACTGATTACTCAGGAATTTTTACTGAACCAGGATAGGATAGGATAGGATAGAATAGAACAGAATAGAATAGAATAGAATAGAATAGAATAGAATAGAATAGAATAGAATAGAATAGAATAGAATAGAATAGAATAGAATAGAATAGAATAGAATAGAATAGTTGGAAGGGACCTTCAGGGCTAACCAAAAGATAAAGCATATTATTGATGGCATTGTCCAAATGCCTCTTGAACACTGACAGGCAAGGGGCATCAACCACCTTGCTAGGAAGCCTCTTCCAGTGTTTGACCACCTTCACAGTAAAGAAATTTTTCCTTATGTCCAATTGAAATGTTTAATACACATAGATGGAGAAATTTGATTTCACTTAATACCTATTCTTTTTTAATCCATTTGGCCTCATTTAGTAAGGAGTGCTCTGATTTAGTTTTGAATTCTGTGAAGAAGGGCTACATTTTGTTTTTTTTTAAACCCACCATTGATGTTTCATACGATGTCCCTTTAACCTGAGGGACACAGAATTGTATGTAATAATTCCCTGTCCATGTTCTCTAAATCATTTATAGTTTTATAGGCTTTTATCATATTACCTTCTCATCCATCTCATTTTCTGACTGGAGATCTGACGCCTGTCTTGCAGTTCCATATCATTGATCACCTTGCATCCCTTCTCTATCTCATCTCTAGCTTTCTTATACCTGTCTTGAGGCTATAGAGGAACAGTACACTCTTTCAAGCTGTGGGAGCACCGTCAACATGCAGTGGCATGAGAACATTTTCTGGATTTACTGCATTATTTTCTCAGTAATTCCTGTTTCATATGTTCTTTTGACCTTCTCTGAGTACAGAGCTGATGCTTCCAGAAAGCTATCCACAGTCACTCCAAAATGTATTTCCTGAATGGTAATCACTAATTTAGAGCCTGTAATTAGGTATGAACAGTTTGAGTTATTTTTATTCCATTTGCATTACTTTGCACTTATGAGCATTAATTTTCATTTGTCATTTTATTATCCAGTTACTGATGATGAGTTTACTCATTACTGTTGAGATTACTATTATGAGTTTCTGGTACAGCTCTTTGCAGCCAGCTTCAGATAAGACTGTTCTGAATAATTTGTAATCAGATGCAATCTTCTCACCACAGTGTTTATCCACTTTTCAAGCTCTTTTGCAAATATCTTCTATTCTCTGTTCCTTACATAGATTTCTTTAGAATATGCCCATCACCCCCTTCCCAGCTCTTTCTAGACTTCCTCCACAGAACACCATGAAAAGAAGATAAGCCCGAATCTCCCATTCAGTTAGCATCTCTACAGCAGGCTCTCTGTGTGGGATTTGTTTCACCTAACTTTAGATGGTGACATCTATTTCTGAGCCAAGTTCTCTCTATAATCAAACGGAGAGGAAATAGGCAGTGCTACACTGGAAATGATCCAACCCTAATGTAAATGTCTAAAATGCATCAGATGATTCATGTCCTAAAAGTGTTTATTCCTCCTCACTGACTCAAAGGGAGTCTACAGTGAGTGGAGCAGATGTAGATTATCTTCGTCAGAGACACAGAACTCATAAATTAGGTGAGAAGAATCCTGCCTTTCCCCCACAGATCTCAGTGGGCTGCAGTCACATAATTTTTCTGGTGAACTAAATCTAAGAACCGCATTCTTTAAAGACCTCAAACCTGGAGGAGGGAAGGGCTGAGCTTATCAAAAGTCTACAGGGTAACATCCTTGGTATTTCCCACACAGTGAAAATGCAGCTTCCTTTGTGCTGCAAGTCACACAGCAAGTGGCCCATGTGCAGCAGCCAGGATCTTGTCCAGCTGTGTGCAGCCTTCCTAGAACAGAGTGGGCATAGCTGTGCCTGGGCAACATTTCACCTGCACTGTCCCTCATTCCTGCATTACTCTAGCTCCAGAACACTGTAGTGCTGCTATCAGAAAGTTTTGACAAGCCTGACCCTCCCTTTGAATCATTTCTTTGAGCTTGAAATATCTTCCCATTTCCTTGCACCATTGAATCATTTCTTCTACAGAAAGAACAAGCTTGTAACAGATATAAGTACTTCAGCTTCTCTTTCCTATCTTACTCATCATCCTTTCCATCCCAAATCACCCTTCACAGCAATCAAGTCATGCCTGGCAGGGGATCATTCGCTTGGATCTTCCAGACTGTTCCCTCCACAAGTTAATGACAAAAGCTACATTTCTAAAAAAGCAGTGTTCTCACAACAGTCCACCGAGGCATCTAATATAATCCTGAGACACTTGGCAGTAAAGTTACCTCTGAGATCTGTTTTACAGCCAATAATATATAGGGAAGGTACTGCACTCCGGACATACAAAAGTCTAAAATCTAATTCATTTTCCCTTATGCAATATTCACCAGGGCACAAGTATCCAGGGGGCAGCTTGTTCTAAAGCTTCAAAAGGCTACTGCAAATTAATGTGCAGTGGTTGGTACCCTTAAGCAACAGAATTACTCTAAAAACACAGCTTATAAAAATACTTTTTTCTCTGTCAATGAAATATTCAGAAAACACAGCCTATAAAAAGTCTTTTTTTATTACTTCTTCTACCTCCAATTAGTCTTCAAAGCAGTCTTCTGACCCTAGCTTGGATCAAATACTATTTGGCATAAGGGTAATGAAGCAATAAGATACATAAGTAGTATAGTATATATAGTGGTATCACTGCTTACCTCACCAGAAATTACAATATACTGAAGTGGGTAACACCACAACCTTGGAAAGGTCCAGATTAACCCTTTTCACTACAGCTTCACCTGGAAGATGCATGTCCTCTCCAGAGAGAAATAACTTGGACACAGTGTTTGGCTTAGAACTCTTGGCCAGGGGCTGGTGAGTAATGCCAGCCTAGAAATGTCAGAGGAGCACAGTTTTTTCTTGAAAATAAGCTTAAACTGAGGGTCAAGACATCAAAGGATTTTTAAGAATGCTCAGCATTTTAAAATGAGAAAGACAGAAAATCAGTATACTAATTATCTAAATATGAATTGTAATCTATCAGTTAACACAAACATCCTGTACATTTTTCCACCTCAATAATGGGAGAGACTTAGCCATGCCACTTATACACTCCCAGCAGTATGAAAAGAGATATATAAAGAAAATTCAGGTGATTGCAATAATAAGCACAGTATGAAGGCGAGATTCATCTGTGCCCAGTGGTACAATGCAGATGTCCTCAGCTGAGTGCTCACCTCTGGTCCCCTTTATAGTCAGTAGAGAAAAAATGGATATTTCTGGGGTATAATTCATCAGTTCCTAAACAAGACACTTAGGTTAGGACATAGCTGTGGAATCCCCCTCCTCCAGAATGGTGGGGCTGCCATCACTGGATTCCTACTGCCCGTTTTTACTAACAAATTTTCTAGTTATTACTGAATGCAAATTATATGTCTCAAGAGCCCTATTATTTATCTACTTGTTTAGAAAATCTCATTGAGCTGCAGCCTTGTGTAACTGCTTAGGCCCTGCACAAATATTAATGGAGTACTCTTAAGCTTGTCTGAAATTGATTCGTCTGTGACTTGTAGAGAAGTTGTTCATCGGGCTTCTTCTTCCCCCGTAATTATTTTTTATCTTAGGAAGTTAACTGAGTTGTACTAATAAACTTGCAATGTGTCATTGTTTATATTTTATATATCATATATATTGTATATAATACATGTGATAAATAGCTTTCCTCATTACATGGCAGTTTCAACAGTGTAAGGTAGATCATGCAAGCTGTAAGTCCTAAGGGCCAGCCTGTGTGTTACAAGTGCCCTCATGCCAACAGCATGGCATGGCAGTTGGTGGTGGTGCCTAACGTCCAGGCAGTGCCACAGCATGTCTCCCTGAACCAGAGGAAACTTCTGTAGCAGCACTGCTGCCCTCTCCCATCAGTCAGCACGTGAGATGCCTTCTGGATTGCAGGAGGCAATGGGAAATGAGGGAATCCTGGGCTGGATGCAGCCACCATCAACAGAGAGTGACCGTGCTGCTTTTGCTGCTGCTATATATCTCACAGTCCCGAACGTGCTCTGAACCACACTCAGATCAAGAGATGCTGATTGGAGTGAGAGGCAGGTTTCTGTCTTCTGAGCCCCCTCGTACACCTTGCCCAGAATGCTGAGCATTTTTGTCCTGAAAAACATCACTTCCCTATGGATGCAGTATATAGAAGAGAAGTATGTAACAGTTAATCCACATAAGTTCATACCAAAAGTCAGGGTCAGAATTTTTCTGGTGTGAACACGCCCCAAGCCAATGCAGAGCTACAGAGGATACAGGCACAGAGCTTGCATATCTATCCTTGGTCCATAATTCAGCATCCTGCCCTTTCATTTATGTAAATACCAAAAAAGGGGTGGGAGTGGGGAATAATTTTTTAACTTCTACGTTTTTTTTCAACAGAGGTAACTGAAATATAAATGAAAGTAAAGGCATATAAAACAAATTTTAGGAAAACTTACTTTGAGTTTTTGGGGGGTTCACTGGTACTGGAAAAGGAAATCTTTTTTTCCGCGTAACTCAGATGCTGCTTTTCACAGATTGTAATGTATTTTACAGAAGTAGCTAAACATTGTCTCCATTTTGCTCACCAGGAAATGCAGGCATCTCATTTTTAGTGCTTCATTCCCAAGTGCTCAGAAATAGCTGCATCAGATGAGATCTTGGAAAAGTTCCAAAGTTCCCTTTCACTACAGCAGGTCCAGGATTTCACCACAGGCTAGATTTCGGGAACTGCTGGAGGCTCCTAACTGAGGAGCCTGGGACAGATCAATGGAAATCTCAATTGCACAAAGAAGCAGAAAATCTGGATCTAGCTATAGGAATCTCAAGATGAGCAGAAGCAGATGCATCTTCGTTCAGACTCCCCCTTGAAAATTTGCCTGCATTTACAGGAATTTATAGCTCTTCAATCTCTGAGTCCATGATCTACCTACTGGATTACAGAGCCTAACACATGGAACTTTTATCATAACAATAGCTAGGGTAAAAAGTGGTGTTTTTATCAAAATGGCTCTTCTTGTAATTTGAGTGCCTTGTATTGCTCTGCGCAACTTCATCTCATGCAGACTAGACATAGAGGACGGGAGAGGATTTTGCCAGAGATCAATAAAGTAGCTTAGACAAGACATTACAGGGAGCGTCTGTCTGCTTTGGTATCTCTCTCTGCTTTACCAGTGGGGATAATGGGCTTTGGTATCATGCCAGCTCTGCCATCCTAGAGAAAAGGTCATAACTAGTTCAATTCTGAGTGCCTCTTGCTAATCCACCTTTAACCACAGAAGTCTTAGGCAATTATTTCTGTCTGGTTCTTCTGGCATTTCCATCCTGTAAAGGATATTCAAGTTCTCTTATGGTTCAGGTTAGAAGTAAGCAAGAGACAAACCAGTTTTCTTACCTGCACAGCTTTTTATGATCTCCCAGGAAATAACTCTTGCATTTTCCCATGCATGTTACAAAAGAGTAGGAAGCTTTCTATCTGGAAATGAATTCATACCAAGAAAAAAAAAAAAAAAACAAAGAAAGCAAATATAAAGATCACAAACTCAGAAAACATATTGTAGGAACAGACCAGGTGTAACAAACTAACACTTTTCAGAGACATGACTGATACGAAGTTTAAAAAGCAGTTAATATTCCTTTATGCCAAGAAGTGGTGTTTATTCTGAGTATGATGGATATTTTTATTTTACTTACTCCAAATACATTTTATTTTTAAGTCTCTTTCTTGACTGTTACGTATTAAGCAGCAGCCTTCTGAGCCAGCTACTTCCTGGCAAACAGAAATCAGAATTCATTGAATACTAGACAAAACAAAATGCTGTATTTTTGGTATTGCCTCTTGAAAATGGTTTTCAGTGAGCTTGACAGCATAATATTATTGATAAAATTAACAACAGATGAAGGAAAAATTCAGCGGTGGGGTAAAGAAATAAGAATTTTTCAGGTGAGGTTTAAAGACAGCAAATTAGGCAAGA
Source organism: Chauna torquata (assembly GCA_013399475.1). NCBI lineage: Eukaryota > Metazoa > Chordata > Aves > Anseriformes > Anhimidae > Chauna > Chauna torquata. The sequence continues at coordinate 61,641 of VXAL01016269.1, read as the reverse complement.
AAAGGGAAAATCAGGAAGACTTCCTTATCTCACAGGATGTGCAGAATGAAAATGCTCTTGCAGTACATAAAGGCAATGGGAAGGAAGAGAAAGAAGGCAAGTCCCACAAAAAGAGAAAAAGTCAATGAAGAAAAACACGGTCAGGTTTGGACAGCCAGGTCCAGATGCCCAACTAGACTGGAAGCTCCAGTGTTATCAGTAGCATGCTGCACTCCCCTCCCTGCTGCACTACCCTTCCTTTCTCTCCCCTCTGTAGCACCCTTCACGCCCATGTCTCATGACTTCCTCCATTCTCTCACTGTAATAATCCCCATGTCTTCACGAACTCCTTGTCCTGCTGTGCCATCTCGTCCGTTCCTGCATGTCCCAGCAGCACCGTGAGTGGGAAATGCACACCCCAGGCAGGTCTGTGCAGCACCGGCAAGACTGCGGGCGTAACTGCAGCTGCCGTGCCTGGTCAGCCCATTTCCTCCATGCCCTGCCATGTGCTCAGAACATTGTTTACAAGAAGTTGCATTTTTCCTCATTGATCCACTTTTTTCATTGATCCATTTAAAGGCCTCAAGAAATTTGCCAGTGAAATAAATGAATCCTGCTTTTACGGTTTTCCTAAAAATCTCTTTCTTCTCTCTGTCGCCTGCTATGCAAGGCCTTTGCTAAGTAAGTAGATGTTTTTCTCAAGATGGTTTTGTACTAACTCAGTACACGCATAAGTTTGTCAAAATTAGTGTGTGCTTGCTCCCCAGATCTTCTTGTTCTGTTCTGGTTTGTTATCCATCCTGCTTCGTGGCATTGCTGTTGAGTTGTTTGAGGCAGGGACATTGTGTTTTCATTTCTATTGCAAAAAGCTTACAGTGCTCTCCATCACTATAAAATAATAATTATCCCAGCATTTATTGTAGGGGCAATGTTAGGAGACTCCAGAGAGGCAGGTCATTTTAACTCCTGTGAGCCCTGCTTCTGAGTGTTGTCATTCCACAAAGCATTTCTTCAAAGAAGAGTTTACGTGGCTGGATGCCACAGAATTATGCAATGTCATTAAAATGGGAGGCGCAGAAGGGATTAGTACTTTGTCTATGAGCTGGAAAAAAACCTCAGGCTATTTTCTTGTACTGGGATAAAGGTGGTTCAAAGAAATTTTGAAGCTGCCACGGATGTTCTGTTACCATTTTCCTTTTATGAGCTAATGTCGAAATAGCTGTGGCAATGCTGTTGCTACCCCATCGCTGTGTAGGCAAAGGGTCATAACAGAAGACATGAAAGGGGGACACACATTGCTGTCACACTCCAAGCCCACTGCAACCCACTTAAACCAAGGAAGCCGTGCAATTAGTTTAATTCAAAGTGATAATTGACCCAGCTCATCACTATTCCTAGGATAGAAAGAGAAGGAAAGATGGTTTGGTGCTAGTTCTGTGTCAGCCACTTCAGGCTTTCTGGGTGTCTTTTTTTATACATTTAAGTACGTACATTTAAAGGACAAATCTAGAGGCTAATGACCTTTTACAACTCCCATTGAAATTAAAAGCATCTGCACGTGATCGGTTCCTGAGGTTTTGAAAGAAATATATTCATCCCATAAAAAATACATTAGATGACCATTAAAGTTCTGAAATGTGACAATAAAAGCAAATACATCTATAATTAGGGGTGCCCCTCATTTAGTAGATGCAGGCTGGTGTCTCCACTATGCAATCAATGCTTTGCTCTTACTTTTTACTTTCTTAATTTTGCCTTCACGCTTGTGTTCAGAGTTCTTCTAGATGAAAGGTACTATAAACAAGCAAGCTGCTATTGCTGCTGACCACAGCCTGATGCTGAAAGCTTCTGTTTTCCTGTGTGTCACACTGATTTGAAAGGAACTGCTCACAAGAGTGAGGAGGACTTGTCCTCATTCTAACAAGTTTCTCTAGAATAAATAGAGGGATTTGAGCCAGAGATCTCATCCTGTCTGTTTAGGAACTCACAAAAGCAAAAGTATTTCACGTCAAAGGCACAGAGTTAAGATGGAGCTAGACGGTAGGACAAAGCCCTGTGGTATATGAATGATTGCTTTGGAAGACAAAGCTTTTATTTATGTCAAATGATAGACCATAAAAAATGCTGGCAGCTCACACCTGAAGATACACTCCATTTCACATAACTTGAATTCTGGTAAAATGTGTCATATAAGGGAATTAAATGATGATGATTAGATTGATGGGGCACACAGATTAGATAAGTAATTATTTCAGTGGGCAAAACAGAAGCTGTTGCTGGCAAAGATTCATCATATTGCTGGTCTGGAAAAGGTACATAAAAGCAGTATTGGCTATATGAATATTTCAGTGTAAATAGTGATAAATAATGCTAGAACATAGCAATTATAGAAACTAATGTCTCTCTACAGCCCTTGAACGGAATGATAGGATAAACTTGTCTGAACAACCACATGTTTTAGCACAGTCATGAGCATTGAGCGTGGAATCCGAGACATGCACATAAGATGGAGAGCAAGATCTTGGGATGCATGGACACATAAATATTGTAGAAGTCCTGACAGATTATCAGCTAAATATGAGTTTCCTTGTATCTGTAAATAAGAGCTTCTATTACCATAGGCAAGAGTGAATATAATACTTGATTAAGGCCAAGGAAATTTAAAACTGTCATATCTGCACATCAAAAAGACATTAACAGATGAGACAGAGCTCAAACAAAAGATTTAAGATGCGGAAAATGTATTTTCTTGTCTCTCCCAGTGTAAGTTATGTTTTCTAGATTAGCTTGCTGTGAATGGATTGATAAGTGTCAGCAAGGCACTGGAGACTGAAGGAAGGCATCACTGTATAGGATTCCCTGTTTTTCCATCACGGCCATTTAAGTGCTGTTCCTCCTGTTGAAAACAGTGATGCAGATCATTCAGAAGTGGTTTCAGACTGCATGACACTTTATCTATATGGACAGTATTTAGTTAGTATTTTAGTCAGCTACCACAGTGCTGTCACTGAGTTGCACATGAGGTACCACCTCCACAGATAAAGAATGAGGAGGCACCAAACTGCCACAGTTGGGCAGCTCTCAGTAAAAAGCTTCGTCATATCCAGTGGAGAAAAAGGACTTGAAGGTGCATTCACAACATCATCCTTCCCTTCTTACATTGAAAAGCTTCTAACAGAGACAGTAGTGGCAGGCAGAAACAGAATGGAGACTGTGGAATCACACTTCGTGGACAAAGATGTTAGAGAGAGAAGGAGGGAGGAAGAACAGAGGAAAGAAATCATGAAGGATGCAGAAGGGAGCAAATAAGAAGAAAGAAAATAAGAAGAAACAGGCTAATCCAAAAAGTGTCAGGAATGATCCCTCATACTATAGAAGAGTTTCACTGTCATAGTATTATTAGCAAGGAAAAAAGAGAAAGCTTGCTTAAGCAGTTAGAAAAGCGTGACTTTGCTGGAGTCCGTCTTATTTCCCTGTCTTCTGCCTGTGTCAGTTGTAATAAGGGTCAGGAAGCATGGAGGGGTTGAGTATCTCAGCAATAGAGCGGATGTTCTCGGCTACCCTCACGCTTCCTCTCCTCTCTTGGTCTCAGTTTATTCTTGTATTTCCTTTGCAAGTCTGGGACCTTGACTTGGTGTCTCGTACAGTATTACACAAGTCACCCATCTGGAAGCAGCCTGTTGTGCAGGCAAGGCAGAGATGCCTCTGCTTTGCAATTTAGATACATGTGGAAAAAAAAATGGCTCAGACACTGTGGCTGTGAAATACTGGCTGGTTTGATTATTTTTACACATGCTTCCCCTTCCATTTCCTTGAAGAGAGCTATGGAATAGTTATACTCTTATCTACTCTTACACCTTTACAGTTCCTCTGTAGCAGTGGTTTTACCTCCGTCATTGAGTTTGATCTTTTTGACTGATTTTTTTATCCCACTGTCTTCTTTTGCAGCAATGAGGATCTATTTGCAATACATATCAACATGCTTACCGCATTTATATGCATAGCAGTACAAGTAAGATATGGCTGAAAAGACGTTTTCTGCTTTTGTTTAATGTGTCTTTTCTGTTTGTTTCTTCCCACCCTCAAATTTGGTGCTACATAAATATTTCCTTTAGGTGAGGATTGTGGTAAATTCTGCCCTCTTTTGCCACAATCAGGAGAAAGACGGTGATTTTCTTAGCTCATGTTCCTTTATCTTCTGGCTTCCCAGCTTTCCTTCTCTCTTAAACCAAGTCCTACATGGGTTACACAATCATTTATCTCTCCATATGACTCCCAGTCTGGGGCTGTTAGAGGAAGCAAGCAATTATTCAACAAGAAATACAACATCTCTTATGTTTTCACCCCTTCTGCTCATTTCATGTACAAAGCAGCTGTGGAAAGATAAGGTGCCAGTAATGGCTGCAAAGGAGATTTTCTTCTGGAAGAAAGTACTACTGCTTTCCCACCTGCTGCAGTCAACAGCCCTGAGGGAAAGTTAATAAGCCGAGGCAGAGGTGATGACTGGGCAGAAGAAGCCCGTGCTGGGGGAGAGAACTGAATTGATTCTAACTACCTACATGGAGACCTTACCGATGCTCCTCACCCAAGTACTTCAGGCTCAGTTTATAAAACTATGTTATATATTCTTGGAAATAATATTAGTGTCTCAGATTGTTGAGGGCTGTGCCATTACTTTGATCTGAACCTCTACTTACTGGGATTGACATTTCTGGCTTTGAAGTTAAGTCACTGTCTCATATTTGACACGGTGCTTGGAGAAGTATTTCCAAATTATGGCTACACAGTACAGCAGCTTGTCAATGAGAAGGTACTATCCCAGGGGAATTTCAGATCCCAGCAAGTGGACGACTCATCTAGCTTTCTTCTAGCATTTTAGTATGCTTCAAAAGTTGACTAACATTAAGAGGACCTGTCTCCTTCGCATACCACTTCTGTGGTCACAACATAGTAGTCAAGGTAAGGCATAGACACTATGAAGATTACAAAATACAAAGACATTCACAGGCAAGTTCAGTTTAGGTAACAGAAATAGCTCTTAAAGGATCACATGTCAACTCAAAAAAAAAAAAGAATTTGGAATTTAGAATGCTTCTTTTACATTTTGTCATTAGTACAAGTCCCATCAAGACTGCTGAATTTATCCTGCACTCTGCTGGCAAATGATCAGAGGACAAGGGTAACTCAGAATTCTTTCTAGTTTTATTGGTAGGCTATTAAAACCTGAATTTTAAGAGCCTGATGTCTGATTTCAAGACACTTCCCCTGGATACTTCCTCTCACTTCAGGAATTCACTTCTCTGTTGGAAGTAACTAAGGCAAAGTGTGGTCAGCCTTCAGAGACTGTACATGCTCATCCAGTTTTCAGAAGCCTGCTTCAGAAAATGTTTGAAAGGACAAAATAACTCCAGTGTGTTCTGGGAGAAACATCTTTTTTTATTCTTTGCTATTGAAGCAAAACAATGCAATTTTCTGCACTCAGTCATGTGCAAGATCTGTGCATAATGCTGAGACAGGATCATTACAAATATTAATACATTATGTCAGACAATTTGATCGATGGCTTTTCTCCATTGGTCAGAGGAAAACTTTCGTTTAAACCTTTCAAATTAGTTACCAAGGCTAATGTGATTTCAGAACTGGGGATAATTTCTTTGTGGCTTTAGTTGTACTACACTCAAATAGCAGAAACAGAGAGCCAACTGAGTATTGGCAGTGATGTTCTTATCTGAAAATAAGTGCTCACAAAGAACATTTCCAGAGTGGGTGGTGGTTCATTGCTTTTTTTTTTTTTTTTTTTTTTTTNTTTTTTTTTTTTTTTTTTTTTTTTTTTTAATGTGAGTTTCTTTAATTAAATAGCCACTCTTCCGTCAATATATGGTTTTTACCTACATTGCAGACTACAGTTTGAGGAAGGTGTGTTCCTCTACTTGTATCCATTCAGTCCAACCTGTTTTCTTTTTCAGTTCACTGGTCTTCCTTCTTATGACCACATGGTTAATACTTCTCTTCCTCCTATGTAAATACACTTTTTACTGTGAGAGTTTCTGTGTTTGGCACCAAATATTAGTTGACAAATATTACCCTACTGCTGAATTCTTCAATATTCTTCCACATGGACATCTTTATCCCTATCCCAGCATACAGAAAGTCAATTATTTGTATACCAAATTTACATCATCATCAAGATTAAGAGGCAATCTTTAGTTTTCTGTATTGGCTTTCCATGGACCTTAACAGCCTGTTAGAGAGAGCAGACCATGCTCTTATCAGTGTAGTTAGTAACAGTAACCTGGATTCATTTGCACTGAAAAGTGAGATGTGCTATTCCATAGATCCAAAAGTATTCATATGCTCTCTATTAAAATTCTGACTTCGGTTTTGACTTCAGGTAACAGATGCAGCACAGTCACACTGTGTTTTTTTCCAAAGAGAATCATTATCTGAGCTTCATTAATACTAAAGCTTCTTACAAACTTTTGTCCAAATAAAAAAATACTAGTGAGAAGGAAAATGTACCGTATGTCAAAGAAATGCTGGATACTCCAGTATACCAGTAACCAGTCTATTTATCATTTTGAATCTAGCTTGTTGACCTTTCTCCTTTCAAACATAGCTCCTTTCAAGACATTCAAAATATGAAACCAGTGCAAGCAAGTCTCCTGAGACTGAAAGTCTGCCATGAAAGACAAAATATAGTAAAGGAAACAATACATGAATACATGCATATATGATGTGACGGCTGCTGTCTTTGGTGAGATGGGCAGAAGTGAAATGAAACAGGAGGCAGAAGAATTTAAAAGGAATCAAAAGCAGTGTATCTGGAATACAAATACTTCACTAAAATAGATGAGGTGTCCATTAAGGAATCCACAACCCAAAGGACCATTCAGATTTATAAGCATACAATTTGTAAAACATGTATCTCTCACAGGTTCTCTCAAATGAGGAAATTATATCTATAATCAGAGATGCACTCAGGCAGTTCTCTGATTTCTTACGTGTGTATCTAATCTTGACAGTCTACTACACTGAACAATTTAAGAGCTTACAAGAGCATGCTGACCCATAAATGAATTCCTAGAATAATGAACTCTCTTCACTTGATTAATGTTTTTGTTGGAAATGGCAAGAGTGGAACAAAAAAAAAAAAGGAAAATTATGAGAAGCAAGTCACAGTGTCTTTGAGACAGAGATGTCTAGTGACAAACACGCTCTGAGCATGAGAGACCCACATAACAGGAGAGTCAAAAAGCATCTTGCAAAATGTATTGACAAATCCAGGCAAGGACAGTGGGAGATGACTGTTTCCAGAAGCTGAAACATACTTTTCAACTGGTCTGTTTTGGCAGGAAAGCTGCCTTATGCAATGTGAGTAGTTTCCAAAGAAATACATATTTAAATGCATGCCCTCAGTAACTACTGAGCAAAAAGGGCTGGAAGCCGTCTGAGCTTCTAATATCATGGCATTTTCAGTCAAAACGTCACTGTGCTCTTTCATAGCAGTGATGTTTTTCATTAATGACCAATAGTATATGTCTGCAAAGACTTGACCTATGTCCAGAAATCTTTTCTAGTAATTCCCAGCTTACTAAGGAATTTCAGTACTACAACAAGCGCTTTTAAGGTAGTTCCAAAGAACTTTTTTTTTTCTGTTTCAATATACAATTTCTGTCAAGGTCAGCTTTTTTATATCATTGTAAATTATTGTGGATTTAAGTTAAGCTTGGTCTTAAGACAAAAAATTCTGGTCATTTTCTGAGCTGTTATCTACTTACTGAGATCATTTCTCACACGGTGCTTTTATAACAGCTATCCTCCCAAATACTGATGTCACAGTTTAACAACATGTTTATAGCAAACAACATTACTTCTGCCCCATTAAAGCAGTGAATTTGTCAGTGACCTACTCCATATGAAGGTTTGTCTTCAAGCCAAAAGGAATAGAGGCATTGGAGCTAAAGTAACAGGACACTGGGGCTTAAGTTTACAACCCATGCAGTCACTCAAACTAGGTCATCATTACTGAGTGAAAAGCAGTAATTAAGTTCCTCTGGGAACTAGCTACCAGACTCTTGTGCAAAGCCACTGGCACCACTTAAGTGTCTTCATCATGCTACTTCATGTTATCAAACATCATTAAAGAAAATATTGAAATAGACGGAAATGACCGATGCCCTGGTTATCATCAGGAGCCAGCCCACATCTCACTGCCAGCTCTTCTTCAGAGCTTCTGCACACAGCATTAGTGTACACATACTATATGCAGCTACCTGTACCCCAAAGTCCAAAAGAAGATTGCAGCAGTGCAAACCCTGTACTAATTAATTTTGGCAGGGGGGTTGGACAAGATGACCTCTAGAGGTCCCTCCCAACCTCAACCGTTCTGTGAATTATTATAAAAAGACCACTTAGGAAGGCTGTCAGTCCCTGAATCTGCCTCCTGAAAGGGATGTGCAAGAAAGCTGTCCCAGTAGGGTGGGAAGTTTTACTCCTGGTAGCAGAGATGTAAGTGCACTGAGGGATGGTCGAGCACCGACAGCTCCCAGCAGCTACCTTGGGGCCACGGGAGCGAGCACAAGGATCTGGGCAGAGGTAGGAGAGGCCATGGGCCGGCACTATGGCAGCTGGCCGAGGAGCACTGTCACTGAGGTCATGGGTGGAGCAGCGCCTGCAGCCAGAGACCTGGGCAGAGCAGATGGACATCATCTGGGGAGGCTGTGAAGAGATGTACTAACACACGGGCACAGGCATGAAGAGCACTGTCAACCACTTCACGGAGGCATTCAGGTCAATGTGTGCACAAAAACAGCCATAATAGGATCGAAGACCTTTAAGTCTTGATCTGGACACCCAAATATCAACCTCAATATGTGGCAAAAAGCACAATTAGGAGAATCTGTTTAATGCAGCTCTCTCAGTTGGCTTTGGTTGTTGTGGTGTTTTTTTTCCAGCAAGATGATTTCACAACAAGAAAATTGAAATTCCAGCGTGAGAAATGCAAGAAATATTCCTGAAGCCAGAGGAATCATTTGAATTCAGTTCAATTACCCAGATATCTATAACCTCTGCTCTTTTTACTGTGTGGATTAGGAGATCTGCAGAGAATGCACAAATTTGAATGAGTCAGAAGAAAATCAGAATACTCAAGTGTTTAGCACATCTTCAGTTACCAGCACAAGCATCTCATATCTCACATTGTTCTCCCACAAAATGTAAGTAACCTGCATATAAAAATGGCGAGTTTTAAACTTTAATCTCCATATTGTTCAGCTAATCCAGAAAATTACTCAGAAGTGTGATAGAGTGCCCACTACACTGAAGCACTTGTTGCACATATGTTCACTGATGCCTTTTATTTGAAGTATTTTCTGAAAAAGCAAGCTGCTGGCAGTAGTTAGTGCATGACCAACTTAAAGAACAGCAGTTTTAAAACAAAAATTTCTGCCTGTACATATTGTGCCACCATTGTAAAAGAAAGTAGTATTGGCAAAAGGCAAATTGGAAGTGGCATGCCAGTGGGAAAAACTGGTCACATTCCAGAGGAGAAAAGAAGTCTGATCATATCCTGTTTCATATTAATTTTGAGCAATACTGCACTGCAGTGGATTGTAATTAATTCTAATATCAACAACAGTAGCTAAAAAAAANGAAAAAAAAAAAAAAAAAAAAAACACTTCCAGAAAATAAATGTTTTGCAATGAAACAAGGGAGGAAGGAAACTACCAAGCCAAGATCACGTCTTGCTATAATATTTGCTTTGTGGTGTTACTTCGCTAACATTACAGTGAAGGAATGGCCCCATCAAGTTCTTTTTAGGCTTCCTTCCCGCCCCCCCTCCACCACTACACCCAAGAGTGACACCCTATGATCCACCCACTTGGAGCTGGAAAATCAGAGCATCACACCCATTTACCAGATGTGTCGTCTCCAATGTGTCCAAAAGGACTCAACCCTCCTACGAGAAAGGCTGCGGGAGTCTGTGCTCAGTATGATGCTGTAGTGACTAGAGGGAAGCCTCTTCAGAACATATGATGTATTTGTCCCTGGCAACATAATTGAGAGCAATAAGATTGAAATAACAAACCCTCTGCACTAATTATGATACCCAAATCCAGATTTTCCTCTAATTCTGACTAACTCGGTATTTAAAATTACATTTCAGGATTTACATCCCTCTCCATCAGAAGTTTGGAAGAGACAGACTGTGCCATTTTCAAGACAGGGTGAACATCAGATCTGTTATTCATTTCAAGATTTCTTTGTTCCCAATATCATCTGAATATCATCTGTGGTAAGAAACTGAATTATTGCATGTGATGAAGTTAATTTGTGTGTATGAAATTTTTGTAGAGTACACAAAATGTCTTATCAATATTCTTCATAAAACATCAAGCAATTGTTGTAGAGTTGTTGCCAGATTTCCGTGTACCCAGTAAGAGCTCCAAGAAGAGTTCCTCAATAACAACCAAGTATGTGACCTCTTAGAGTTTATCTAAAAGGTCACATTTGTCAATCAATATCTATCTATAAAAGCAGTGTTAGTAGAATATTCATATAAGTAGAAATCTCCGGGTTTTTCATATTTATATGTTATAATGTTCTATTAAAAAAAAAAAAAAAGAATGTTACCCTAATGTCATGTTTAAAGTAACAGATAATGTCATGATTATTTTGTGGGTCTTTCCTCTTTCTTGGCCCCCTCAGCTCACAGGTGCTGATATAGAAAGCTATATTCTTGCCGTTAATACTTTCTGTTTGCTTTATGGCTTTTGGAGATAGCTCAGCAGTTTTGTACAGTTTACTCAAACTTTCCCCTGAAATTTTACATCTTAATTAAATAATGTAATAGGTCCATGAGAAGACCCAGTATATTTCCCATGTACAGCAGACTTTTCACCCAAAACCCCAAGTATTTCAGGCTGCTCTATCATCTACAGGTCATCTACTGACCTCAGTTTACAGTAGTATATATTATCACTAACACGTGTCCCTCAAGATGTACCAGATCTACAGCCTGAGCAAATCAATTATTTCCAGACATACATGTCATTTTTTGGTGTGACATTTTCCATACATAATTTACAGAAAGATTGCCTTGTGGCAAAGGCCAAAAATGCACATGTAACTTCTATCTCCTAAATTATGCTGAATTCCTTGATGAGCTTTTGGTTGCTAAGAATGGAAACCCCTGCACCAGAGAGCTATTGTCCATAGGAGAGAGAATAAAAAGAGGGAGGCTGAAGACATTTTCAGCAGACTATATGATGATTTAGTTACTTGGTCCTCTGTAAAGTTTGTTTATCAGAACTTCTAGTGTTTTCTTTTTTTCCTCTTTTCCTAGGTAATTAAAAAATGTCTGAAGAGACAATCCTAGTATGTTGAGGGGTTTCTTTCTGACATAAGAACAAAAGAGGAATCATCCACATTACTGTGGAAGAAGGTTCACCAAGTCATTTATATGAATAAATGGAAAGAGGCAGGAAATGAAGGTTCTATCAAGTCAATACACATGTACCAAAGAATGAGTGGGGATTACTCACATAGGTATGAATAACACATTTTGATGTCTGTGCCATTTCTCATTAGCCCAGGACGTCTCACGTACACTCATGATTATGGAAATAGAAACAGATTGTGAGTCAGAGAAGAAGTTGAGTCAGAATGAATATGTGAAGTGCGTAGAAAGGAATGATCATGGCCACTAAGTTTGTCTGTGAAAGGTGGTAAGGCAAGACCAGTCAAAGAACCAAAGCAAAGAGGGCACCCAAAGGGCAGCTGGGTAAAATTGCCAAGATGTGTTGACAGCTAAAATGACAGGTATTTCTGTTACCTTAAGCAGTTACATCTGTATGTTACAAAAACTCAAATGACAGCTTATGTAAATCTTTTGGGCATTTTTTGTCGACTTAATTTCCCTCTGCACTTGTGTTCATTATCTAATACATGTTTGTACCTCAAATAAATAAGGTAAGTTATAAATGCTTCCCCGTGACAATGTAGGAATTCAATAGGAGTGCTCTTACAGAGTGTGTATATGAGGACTACATAGATATTTGACTTCTGATTTTTGTTTATTCACAGACTTTGAAAGAGCTAGAATGCTGCAGTTGTAAATGCAACAGGGGAAATGTGCTGAAGAAACCTTCTGTAGGAAAATTGGATTTGAAAAAAATCAGATTTTTTTGTAAAATATTCATAGCTTTCTGTTTTGGCCAGTTCAGATAGCATGAGACTAAAGTGCACAGAGTATATTAGTGTTTACAGCTCTGATTTATTGAAGGTTGTGTTAAGGGACAGAGAAAGGTTAACAAAATTTTGGTTTTATCAAATCGTACTCCATTTGGTGTCTTGGGTTTGGGTCAGTAATTCTGTTAACAAAGAAGTTTCCTTCCCAATGTGAACTTAACATCTTGATACAGAAATCTAACTGATCAAAATAATTTGCAACTCTTAAAGTGAGAGATGTATTATGCACACATGCTTCTAAGATTTAATAACTCTGCATGGTAGGAAAAAGTCACCCTAGAATTTTTTTGTGTTAAGTATATGTTAGTTTGGAATACATTCCAGAGCAGTTCAGATGAATTGGTTAGAGATGCTGCCTTATTGGAAAGACAAAACTAGCAAAGACAGTCATTCTCTTTATTAGGTCTATTTTACATCACTGGGAAAACAAACAAGCTTTCAGGCACACAAATCCTTGTAGCAGAAGGAATTTTCAAAGCTAAATACAAATAGAGAACAAGACTCTGAGTTTAACTTGATTATTGAACAGTGAGACCTGAGAGAAAAAGTTGCAGGCAGCAGAGGAGCTATGGTAGGACATGAGCATGGACAGAGTTGTTGATTATCTCCTGTGGGTCAGAAAGTGAAAAAGGTACTCATAATCTGATAAATATGTTTAGCTTGCCATGACTGTTACTACTCTACAAAATTAGGCATTGGCTTTTTCCCAACATTTCCATCCTTAGAAAGAAGACAATACTATCAGTCTGGAATCGAAAGCCTGTCAAAGTTTAGCCAAGTTTTGCTGACCCAGGAAAGATGAACTGAACTGAACTTTTTATTACTCTTTCAATCTGACCCCTCTAAGGAATATATTTTTCGGTTCACTAGTGAAGTCAGTCCCACCACCCACCTATGCATTATTCCATAGTTATGTCATACCACAGAATAAGGTCTTGACCTTGCATACATATATAACTTTAACCAGAAGAATAGTCCTACTGGTATCACTGGATGGTAACATCTTAGTATGTGTGTACAGTATTGCAAATTTTGAAGACTATGTACAAATCTAGAGCTTTTGTTTGTTTGTTTGTTACGGCAACCTCAGGAAAATTTAAGAGTTTATTTTAAATAAAAGCACATTAGAAGCTAAAAGGCCAATTTTCTGCATGATTGTAACCAAAAATTATCTTTCCACGTCACAGGCCCTGCTACCTCAATTGATGGTAATTGAAAAGCTTACTGACAACACCAACAGAAAAGCCTTGGACCGCGTTGAAGAGAACTTGCTGTCTAATCTTAAAACAGCTCCTTCAACTGCTTTATTGAAGGTGAGAATGGCTGCATGTGGACAAATTCAAACACTCTTCAATCAAGATACAACAGTTTCAGATTGGGAGTCCTTCTGTAATTTCTATCACAGGAAATCCAGCAATCATCTCAAGCCAGGGAGCCTGGCGGAGGTCTGCTCCACGAGTGTTTTGGGTCTAGCTGCTCTGCACTACTTAACATATACTGCTCTGTACAGTAATCAGTCCCAGCTGGCTACCAGAAGAGGCTCTCAAACAGCTCCCCAGCCAAAAACAACAATAATCAAACTATGTTAAAATTTTTCCAAATGCCAGCCCATGCCTCAGTTTATGGTGTTTGCCATAGCATATGAAGCTCCGTATGTTGTTTTTTGTAACATCAGCTTTGAATTCCCCACTTCTTCCTGCACCAAGTCTCTTTTCTTCTGTGTTTTGGATTTTGTATTATCAGCCACATCTGAGATTTTCCTCTGTCTGCTCCTTCACTTCTGAACAATGCTGCACATCACGAGCCTTTGTCCAACACAATCCAAGGGTTGAACTTTAATCTTCTCTGAGATCCTGGTAAACACACAATGACTATCGTCCATAAGTCTTCCTCTGGACCAGGTACATTCTTTTATATGGTAATTTATAACATTTATGCCTATCAGTAATTTCCTGTCACATGTTTTGCTCTGAATCCTGACCAAGTTTCCCGTTAGGGAGCTTTTGTACCATCTGGTGTAAACACAATTCTGAGCCCACAACCCAATTGCAGGAATGGTTCATCAGCTGTAAATCAGTCACTCCTGAAATCAATAAAAACACCAAATACAACAGGACCACCTATCATCAGAAACGCTACTTTTTTCTGATCCAAAGTATTCTTCAGAGAGTCTGAGCAACCAGAGTTTTACTTCACCCGTTTGTTGTTCTTTTTCTGATAACACAGCATCCTCTACTATGAGAACTAAGCAAATATCGTATGACTTCTGCAAGAGCATCTTCAAGGTACCACGTCACCAAAAACCTGCTCTAAAAAAAGGTATCTTCAACCTCTTGATAAGATTTTTTTCCTCTCTTGGTCTTATAACAGCTATTCATAATATTATTTTTATAAACTTATGTGAGTTTTTCTCATATGCTAATGTTCAGGGAGGGAAGAAGACAAGAAACAGGAAATTAAGCTTTTATTTTTCATCAGAAAAGCAAAAATCTGAAAGACTTTTGTGCATTATTATCAAGTAAAATGCAAAATCTAAAGCAAAATTTAAATAAAGAATCCCCCAAGTTTATTTAGCAGTGGGAAGTTCCTTCATCTTCAGTATCTCTACAGTCTTTATGAGACTATCAGCTAATTCTGCATATGGTATGTTGTAAATAAAGTATCATATGAACCCTTTTCTTCCTGTAGCAGAACCAAGTGATTAATGTAGCTCTGCTGTGCTCTTCATCCTTCGCCTTAATGAGTCACGCAGGCTGGATAATGGTGGCCTCGCATCCTTTTCAGATGGGGTTTATTCGAATACTTGTTAATTTTTCAGGGCCACTATAATCAGGATGTTACGTATTAAAGGGGGCGTGCAAGATTACAGCTTTTGACACTATCCCATCTTAAAAATAAATTTAGCAGTTATGATAAGATGAAATCATCTTCTGTTTTCCTGAGAAACAGGGAAAAGCTTTATTTAAAAGGAAAATAAAGAATAACTGGTCTCAAACTTACTCCATTAGGAGTTTGGGACTGGGCAACCAACAGAAGAATTCCTTGTTAAAATGCTAATCTTAGCCCACGAACCAAATCCTCTGGAGCTCTGTCAGGGACAAGACAGAGCATGCACTGGCAGTAGGCAACTGCTGTCATACCCTGAGCACTAAGGCAGCTCCTGCAGCCGTTCCACACCCACAATGGATAGCTGATACGTACAACAGCGTGTGTCACCCTACCTCTGCATCTTGCCTTTAGCCATCTATCTGCAAGGGCAGATATTAAGCAGTCGCCAGGCTCATACAGGTCCTTGACTGGATTCAGTACTGAGGGTGAGAGAGCTGATAAAAATATTTCACACTTCACAGTCCTATAAAAGAGAAAACAGAAGAAAAAAAAAACTAATCAGCCATGCCAGTCCTTGTGCACTTCTGCAAATCTTATCAATTGTTAAGCTGTGGTGGTAGCCTATAGCATAGCAGGGAGCAGAAAGCACCTCTAGCCCTGATCCCAAGCCTTAGATCATCCTTCCTTTGCTGAAGTCCAGACCCTAGGAACATTAAACATCATTCATTGTTTTCCTTTTTAATTTGGGTACTTAATTAATATCCAACACCCTTCAAGCACAGATCTAACAACTTATGAGAAGCAGAATGTATCTTCCCCTGCACAGGGCCTCCTCCCCTACTGCGTCAGTAGCAAAAACAGGACCAAGCAAAGTCTTTCTGTGACTTTGGTTTCCATGGTTGCCAAGGTTGGTACTCATCTGATCAAACGCAGGTGTCTACACCTGCACAGCCCTGGGTGCTTCCACTGCATGATATCTTCCACCCTGTGCAACATGAATTGCACAGAATGTCTATTGCTTCAAAGCGGCTTTGGTGAGATGTACTTGTCTGGACTCCGGATATCTAATATTTGAATATTACTCAAATTGTGCTCTTCTTACTTCAGTCAGGTTTTCAGCATGGTCCTCCACCCAAAAAATTAGTGATAGTCTATCTAGTATGTCTATGACTATCAGTGATAGTCAGTCCAGCACACCCATTAACAGGCATACTTAACAAGTTATCCAAATATACTTCAAGCAGAGCACTGGCAAAAATTTGAAACAGGTGGGGTTTTTATACAAATATTTCAGATGATCAGATGCCAGAGGTCTTACTTGTAAGGAAAGAGGCACATAGTTTCAGTACACAGGTGAGGAGATTTTAGCCAACATTCGATCTGGCTGCAAAGGTAGTCAACACAGAGACACACTGAGTAAATAGAATATAACAGTGGACTGGTTCAGTTTGGTATAGGGATTTTGAGAAACAAGCAACCAAAACCTAAAGATATATCCAGCAAAACTGCAAAAGCTCCATAGCAGAAGACTGAATGGGCTGTTCAATAGAAAGTACCTACCCTAACTATTTGTGGCTTCATTTTATCCTGAATTCTGACTTTCAACTAAAATATGAAGCCACTAAAATTCACTAGGAGACAGGGATGAGTGGTCTTACTGAATGCTATCAGAGATCCATACCAAAAAAAAAAAAAAAAAAGAGGATATGTCTGCGTGCTATAATAAAACATAACAGAGAGACATCTGGAGTTAACAAGCAGAGTTAGCTCTGGTAGTATAGGTTGCCCTGTGTTAGCCTGGGGCCATGCTTGAGCTAATGAGCCTTGTAGAGACTATAGGTCTTTTAATATGGACAAAGTACATCATGGCATGAGCTGGCATCTCCACATGATACTGTGCTGCATGATTTAGATGTAGCTGCTCACTTCAGTGAGACACGGGTTTCTCAGCTTGACCCTCAGCCATGCGGTGGGGACGTGCCGCAACCTACCTGCTCCTCCATTTCCAGAAGCACAGATGTGCACTGAGCAGAGCCCTCTCAGATCACCACACTGTCACTAGGATCCAGATGCACCAGCATGTTCTTGCTTTAACTTGTCTTTGGCACTGTAAACCTTCAGATGACTAAATAACATGCTGCAGTTGAGGTCAGAAACTCCAGAAAGGACTGGTCCATCTGAAAAACAGTGATAGGAAGGACAAGACGCACTTCACCTCTCTTCATACATGGATATAAATCAACTAAATTGCCTCTAACATTGCTGTACCCAGGTTTGCTTTTTTTAATAACTTTTTATGGCTTTTATAATTTGGAAACAGAAATCTCATTTCATAAAGTAAATTTCTCACAAAGCACAACCTTTAGAAATACTGCACACTCCTGCCAAAACCTCTTTCTCCACTTTTGGATCATGGTTTTACCTTTCTAAGTGTAGCTACTGCTGCCTGCTGGGAATGGTGGAGAAGCAGCTACATGTGACAGCCTTAGAAGGAAGTCAGCCTTGCAATTATCTGCCTTTGGATCTAATAGACGAATAGAATAATAGAAGAGGTGATATCAATTTTCACAGCTTTCATTCAGGGGACTCGTCATAGTCCAGACTGTGCTTACTTGACTCTTTGTGTCTGCTACCATTCCAGAGGAGTGCTGCTCTGGTCTTCCCCTTCTCTGATTGTTTCTGTCTAGCTGCATTGGAGGAAGGGAACAGATCTAGCTTAGAATATTTCTTTCCATTAGTTTACACAGAAGTAAATGTGCAGAGATTTCACAGAGAGTTGGAGGAAATGTCAAGTTCTCCTTTTTTCCAGTTGATAACATGGGAGGAGCAGTGTGAGGTGGTTCTGATGTTCACAAGTGAACCATACCAGGAGGTCAGAGGTAACACAGGGGGTTCCCTGCCAAGTGAGGGACCCTGCAGGCAAGCAGAGCAAAGTCATGTCTGGCTTCCTACTTCCCAGAGAACAGAGCACAAAGAGGTTGATGTGACCAAGGCAAGAAAGGACACAGACTCCCAGAACAGGGGAAGCTGGAAACTCATGACTTCAGTCAGCAGAAGGAGGGCTTCCTTCCCACATTCAGTGGCCACTTGCAACAGAAAAGGAACAAGTCCTGCTGGGGGAGGGGAGGTTTGGGGCTACACATCTCTGTCATCAGATCAGGACCTAAACTAGCTGAATAATTTGTCAAGTGTTATTGAACAGTTAGTCACCCTTCTGTAGGAAGGAGAAGCACCTCTCTGCCAGGCGGACCTATCATCCCAGCAGAAGCGATGCTGAAGCAGCTTTGCCTGGAGCACAGATCCATGACACTGTAGAGAGGAAGTCCAGTGTATTGGGTTTACATGGCAAGGTTTTGGTAGCAGGGGATGTGGCAGGTGTGGCATCTGTGAGAAGAGCCCAGACACTGGCCCATGTTAGAAAAAAGCCAGCTCCAGCCGGCTCCGAAAGGGACCCGCCGCTGGCCAGAGCTGAGCCCGTGAGCGACACTGGTGGTGCCTCTGGGAGAGCAGATTTAAGAAAGGGAGAAAATGCTGAGCAACTGCAGCTGGGAGAGGGGAGTGAGAAAATGTGAGAGAAACAGCCCTGCAGACACCAAGGTCAGTGAAGAAGGAGGGCAGGAGGTGCTCCAGGCGCCAGAGCAGAAGTTCCCCTGCAGCCCATGGTGAGGACCATGGTGGAGCAGGCTGTCCCCCTGCAGCCCATGGGGTACCACATGGAGCAGATCTCCACGCTGCAGCCCGTGGAGGAGACCACAGTGGAGCAGGAGGTCTAGCAGAAGCTGCTGCCCATGGGGGACCCATGCTGGAACAATCCATTCCTGAAGAAGGGACCCCACGGTATGGACCCATAATAGAGCAGTTCTTGAAGAACTACTGCCTGTGGGAAGCCCATGCAGGATCAGTTCAAGAAGGATGGCATCCCATGGGAAGGACCCCATGCTAGAGCAGGGGAAACTCATTGTAGCAAAGAGGAGGTGAAGGGACAATATAATGACAGCCTACTTGGAGGTCAATTACAGAGACGATGGAGCAAATCCCTCTTAGTAGTGTGAGAGAAAATATGACCAAGGGCAACAGTCACAACTTGCTGGTCAGGAGAATCAAGTTGGGCATTAGGAAAATCTTGGTTGAAAGGTCTTGGTGCAGTACTGGTTCAGGCTGTCCAAAGAAGTGTTGATATCTCTGTCCTTCGGGACTAAGCTAGACAAAACCATGATAGAGCTGGTGTGGCACTAGTGGTACTCCTGCTCTGAGTGCTAAGTGAGCACCAGGGCTCTTTTCCATCCAACACTACTGTGGCTCTGTAATTTCTCTGCTCTTATTTGCTTTCCTGGCTGAGAAGCTAAGCTGCCAGGTCAAGAGCTAGCCCTTAGGGTACCTGAGAGAGGTTTTGCTAAGGATTCACCATTTATTGAAGGCCAGATCTGTCAGGAGAGGATAGATTGTCATTGCCAATGCTCCTGGGGAAGAGGGAAGAGGAATGATGCATTTATTTTTCTATCAAAGCATCTACCTGCTTTGCATGTTACACATTTGCACAGACAGTGAGAGAACCGTGCTTTAGGAAGTAGCAAACAGACCATTCAGCACCTGGTTGATAACTGATGTATTCTGGCTTTTGCAGGGCCACTGATTCTTAAGTTTCAGCTACAGTTTAAATATTGCTGTGTTGTCGTCTCCAGATGGGCTGATTTCTCAAGTGAGATCACAGCCTCTTAATAAGGGAGCAATGTTTTTCAATTTAGCATGCTTATGGCATAGAATTAAGTGAAAGGGGAATAAACAAAGCAATTACATCTTTGTTTTGATAAAGATAAAAAAATTTTGATCTACTTCTACAGGCATTAGAATCTTGAGAACATAAAAAATGTATTTCTGTCATGGAAAAGATCATACTTTTTTCTTTTCAAGCTAAATTGAGCTCTAAAGCCAGCAGTTATCACAAAAGATTCCCTCCTTCAAAAGCTTACTTCATATGATTCCAAATTTTCAGCTCGGTAAACACCATTTTGAACATCTTCTTTGTAGAAAAACAGAGTATTTTGAAGTGATAATTTTTTCACTCTGAAAACTTTTTCTCCAGAAATAACTCCAAACAGCAATCCACTGAAATCTGTATCAATTTAAAAAATGCATTTCGCTAGCTCACTCTTCTTTCTAGACACAGCTGTTCAACAAATGTTGCTTGAGCAGCACTCATGGCATCTAGATGGGGAGTTATGAGGAAATATGTCTCATCTTTATGTTACAATCAGGACAGTTTAATTGTTAGAAAGCTTTAGCTACAATAAGTATGTCATCTCCATCAGGAGACAGAAGTTGAGGTATCCTACCCTCCTGTTTTATGTGGTCACTAAAACAACATAAAAGTGGTCAAATTCAATTAGTGGGGATAGATCTTGTGCAATATGATAAAGCTTAGGCACAGAGCTCTTCTTTCTTTCCCAAACGTGCTCAGAAGCTACAGCCTAATTTTTTTAAACATATAAATATATGGCTATTAAATGTAGTGATAACCACTTGCAAGGTAAATCTGCTTTTCAGTGCTCATTTTCCCCTTCTGTGTCAATGTGGGAGGGTGAGAGCAGAGTGTACTGTTCCTCAGGGAGAGGAGTCTTAAAGGACATTCACCAGTACTTTCACAGACCTGTAATTAAAAGATATTTTAAAAGAATATTTTATTTCGCACCTTCTGTTTGTGATTTGTTAGTCATGTACTGCACTCTGAGATCAAAATGCAATCTAAGCAGAAAGATTTACCACAGTCCTTTCCACCTCAGTGAAAGATGTCTGTCTCTCTTATTTTCCAGCCATTACCATTTCAGCAGAGTGCCTTTATGGGATAATCAAAAGAAAACATCCCGGAAATTTCTGTCATAACTTCAGGGGTTTTTTACCCTCCATCTCAAACAACGGCCAGATGCGCACTCTGAGACTGAGTCATAGTGAGGGACTTTTTGGTTATTTAATTACAGTTTTTAATTAGTGTGAGAAGGCTTAACTGATCCTAAATAGTGGTAGCAGTTGACAAATTACAAAAGCATGCCATGCCCACAGAAAAGCTAATGCTGCAAGGAAGGCACCAGCAATCAACACTCATTTGTAATCAGTTACATTTCAAAGAAATAGTTTTTCCAAGTATCTTTGTGCATGTGGGATTACTATCATCTTTGAAGTTTAAATCATTTTTAAGATCTGGCTAGAGGCAAATTAGATAAGAAGGTGGCTGTGCAATTAAATTAACACTTTGGAAAGCTCACATGGTTGTAAGATCCAACCACTTATCCTGATAAAATGGTGCCAACACTTTAAAGAGGCATACTGACTTATTTTTTACCTATAAATTTTGTTGCTGACAGATTTGATAGGTGCGTGACTCAGTGCTTAGCACGGGTAACATGATTCACCCAGGTTTCTGAACAGTTGTCCAAGATGAAGGTTCTGGTGAAGACTCTAGTGGTGTGAATCAACTTCCACAGGACTTGGCCACGCACACTGAGCTCAGTCTTGATGCTGTTTTCTAACTCAGCCCACAGAAACAGGGACCAGAGACATCTGCTTGAGGTAGTGCCAGACCCATCAAGTCCTACACATGGTCACAAGCCTCATTTCTGTACTCCGCTTCACACCCACTGGCCAGGGCCTCGGAGCAGCTGTGCCCGGTGCCTGGCTTCCCTGGACAGGGGCCTGTGCCGCAGCTGGGGACGGGCACTGCTCAAAGACAGATGCTCCAGTAACAGCCTCTCCTACGGTATGCAGTTTCCCCATGCCATCTTCATCATGTTGTCTGGCACACTCTTCGCACGCCTTCATCATTTGATTAAATGCCTGCCCCCGTCACGGAGCCCAGTGCATGATTCCTGCATATCAGGGCTTTGCTAACTCAAGAGGTCTGTTGTGATGGACTGCCAGATCCTGTCTCTGCATCTCCTTTTAGATTATGTGGGTTTGGACTGTCAATCACTTGCTGACAAAGAAAATCAATTCTCTCCATGGAGCCAAGTGGTTTTGTAAAATGCTTTCTGAATCATATCAACCAGATGCTTTACAACACTGCATTTGTGACCAAGACTTGAAAAAAGTAAGTGAGTTTCAAAATAAAGTAAATCTTAATCTTTAAACTTCTTGAACAGTCAGCTAACTGTATGGAGCAATGGTAGGCAACTGAAAAGGGGGTGTTGCTGGGACCTGCACATATAAATCTTCATTTCAGTGAAAAACTCCAGCAAAAGTATTCTCACTTTTTTAAGAAAACAAAAAAAATGTCTCATCCGTATTCGCAAGAGGAAAGAGCCAAAGCTTTGTGCAGATGCCTTTCATGCAGCTTTTGGGAGCTGAGCCCCCTTAGTTTGATCAGCAAGATTCTGAAGTGGTTCTTTGTGCTTCACTGCAAGAGAAGTTAGACATCCGTGTTCTTCTAAGAATTCTATTATTTATCTCCTGATTTTTTGTCTCTTTGTATGCCTGATATTTTTGTAAGTCTACCCTGGTCTGCCTGTCATGTAAACGTGCTAAAGGTGAGGCATTATCTCCACTTTCTAGACATGGAAATGGAGATGCATAGAAGTTGAATTGTTTACCCAAGGAAGAACACACGAACAGTCCCACTGGGTTAGAGCAAAGATCACATAACCTAGGAGACTGTCCTGGACGCTGTCAGTAATGGAGACTTAGGACAAGGCTGTAAAAAACATGTCTATAGTTCTATTTCCCATGTTTCGCCTTCACAGGTCCTAGCAACTGTTAGCAGAGGGATTTTTTGAGACAGAGTTGCATCCAGAAGGACATGTTCAACAGCCATCAATAGAGAAGTGAGCTAATGGCCGAGAAAGGATCAGATCCAAACCGTTAGCCTCCTGCCTTGTAGGCTGGATCCTTGTAAGGGCTGTCTGAAGCCTGGAATCAAATTACCTTAGTAATGAAGTCTCCTGAAGGTGAAAGCATGAAAAAAACACTCCCTGAGAGCTCAAAGACAGAAACCAACCTGGCTTCAGGGACACAAGATTTTCACATGGACTCTCACAGAATTCAGATTTTCTGTCTGGAACCTGGATCTACTGAGGTGAGCAGAAGTGTTACAAAACCCCACAGAAACAGCTGTGCAAATGAGTTTGAGGTCTGAGAGACAGAGCAATGTGAACCACTTATCTCCATCATTACATTCAACACACTCTGTAAGAGGAATTGCTGAGACCTTTCAGGAGCACTTCAAGGTTTGCCTTGCTGCAGTATCTGTTGCAGAGGACTGCATTTTCCAGTGTAATGTACTGCATTAAAATGAAGCCCAACATGGTAAAAAAAATTCTAAGCTATTGTACTGTTACAATTCTAATAAATATTTTCCTTGTTGGGTACGAGTTTCCCCAATACTTTATGCAACCAAAGAGAGGAAGGAGTTGCTGCAAGCAATGTCAACTAACGCCTAACAACAGAAAGAATCAACATATTCACCTACTAGGCGTCACTCACTTATCAGGTTGGCTTTCATTTACTTAAAACACCCACTAGAGATTAACAGTACATTGCTTGCCCCTAAAAAGAAAAAGCACACTTCTGAGAAATCAGCTGTATTGTATCTGGTAGGACATTTGTGGTGGAGGGAGGGGTAGGTTCTGCAGCTTATTCCAAGAAAACCAATGTCTTTGCCTATAGAAAAAAAAATCAGAAAAGCACAGAGTGAGGAACAGAGGATAGATGGAATAACACTGCAGCAGCAGCAGCAGCATAGCTCCCTGGAAGCTGGACAAGGTTAGAGGAGCATCTCTGGCTTAGCAAGTCAATGCTGCTAAATGCTAAGTATATCCATTCCTGCTGGAGGTAATGGGCACCCAAAATCCTGAAGGAGGACAAATATTTCTAAACTAAAAACTCTTTTACTCAGCTCTTTCTTTTTGCTGAAGCGAAAAAATGACTTAGTTCAAAATCAGTGAAAAGCTGATCCAACAGCTTATGCAAGAGAGACTCTTGCCAAAAGAAGGAGTGCTGGAACAAATGAATAACTTAGGGAAAAATAGGAATACAATGGTAACGTCTAAAATGATTTAACAAGGTGTCTGAGCCCATAAAAATACAACATTTTTTACTAGATTAGAGAACGGAAACTTGTATTTACATTTCAAAATAAAAAGCAAAACCTAAATGTCACATTGGCGATTATTGAGCAGTTACATTTATTTCAAAGCAAAGAGAAAGAAAGAAAGAAAGAAAGAAAGAAAGAAAGAAAGAAAGAAAGAAAGAAAGAAAGAAAGAAAGAAAGAAAGAAAGAAGGAAAGAAAGAAAGAAAGAAAGAGAAAAAGAAAGAAGGAAGGAAGAAAAAAAGAAAGAAGGAAAGAAAAAGAAAGATTATGTCAGTATGGCACAATGCAATATAGTGTCAAGATGACCAGTCTAGCCCAAAACATATACCTTGGAGAAAGGTATTGCCAAGTGAGGAAAGGAGACTATCGATGCAAACATAACCTGCTGCTGCTTAGCAAGAGTAGCTAATGGAGGCAGGGTCATGCTGTGATGACCATGTCCTTTCTAGAATCAGAGTTAGCTTTTAGAGAACTGGCAGCACCTCCCTTTCTGGACAGCACTGCACTGTGCTACATAATCCCGAAGGAGGCTACATTCACCCAGACATTTTATCTAAACCACCTCCTGATTTACAGAAGTTTACTAGCAGTTTTCTAGACATGGTGTTTGGTTTTCTCTCTTTACAATCATATCCTTTTGTATACTGTATTCAGTATTGAAGGGGGACAGGCTCATAAATTGCAACTGATGCCTATCCAAGCTAAACTTTTGGGTATTTCCCAAGCAAGCGAACAGAAAAAGCATCAAGCGAATGTTTTTAGGCACTTGTGACAATCCACACACCTCACAAAATGTGTTTGCAATCCCTGCAGGAGTACTGACCAGGAAGACATCTCCGTTCTGGCTGTGCAGACTTTCACCTTGCCAGACATCCTTTCATCTCCATCTTCAACGTAATTTCCTAAGGGCTGCTAGCATAGACCTAAAAATAGAGACTTACTAAGTGAACCGGCTGCTTCATAAAAACATAACCACCTTGGACAACACAACAGATGAGGACTCATTTGACAGATCACTTTGCAGATCTCTTTGGCAATGAAGCTACCTGGCCAGGGTCTCCATCCCTTGGTGAGCCTGACCAGGGTTTGACACACCAGTCACGCTGTGCTGAGATCTGCTGGAAGATGTTTAGGAGCAAAAGATGGGTTTGACAGAGAAAAGACTGCAGAAACTAAGCTGCTTTACACAAAGGGCAATACAGGGAGTAGAAACAGAAGTGGATGAGCTAAGGGAGAACAAAGAAAAGGTAAATATTGGCATGCATGTGCATACTGTTTTTAATAGGTTTTTTATAATACTTCCATGACAGGCAACCATCATTTTTCAATACACTCCATGATTGTGTTTTTCAGAGATTTGCCCTTTTGAGTACTTTCTCCAGTTAGGTCTTAGAATCATAATATCATAGAGTGGTTTGGGTTGGAAGGGACCATAAAGATCATCCAGTTCCAAACCCCCTGCCATGGGCAGGGATGCCACCCACTAGACCAGGTTGCCCAGGGCGTAATCAAGGCTGCCCTTCAACACCAGCAGGGATGGGGCATCCACAGCTTCTCTGGGCAACCTGTTCCGGTGTCGCACCACCCTCATAGTGAATAATTTCTTCCTTATATCTAAACTAAATCTACTCTTTTTGAACTTAAAATGGTTACCCCTTGTCCTAACACTACACACCCTGGAAAAGAGTCTCTCCTCATCTTTCTTGTAGCCCCCCTTTATGTCTTGCCTCAGTTATCTTCCTACTGAGATCCTAACAAGTGAAAAGGCTGTTTCTTACAATCTCCTCTCTTTCCCCAGTATGACTCCACTTGCCTCAGCCCTAAAAACTGAAGTCCCAAGATACCTTGGTTAGAGGCTGGAGGAGGAGAAAATATTATGGTAAGACTCAAAGCTCATTGCTCTCATTAGACCAACATATTTCCCCTCCTGCTGGTCCAGAGGTCCTGTGAAAGCCACCAGCAGATGTAGGAGACCTCATCGACAACCTCCCTGTGCAGTAGTCCTACCTCCTTCTCCCAGGTGTAATGGCAGATAAATAGCTAGCACCCAGCAACCAATGTTTGCTAACATCCAAGTTCAAGATATCTGAAAACCAGAGAAAAGGGATTTAGATAGACTTGATTTCTCCAGTAAGCAAAAATATCCTTACAGCTATATGTACAGGACTTACCTTACTTACTCTGACCAAAAACCACCTTGTTCACTGTCTCCAAAGCATAAAAATGTATTTCCTTTTGAAAGTAATGTAGAAATACTGTTCGGGCATATCTCCAGCTTCTTCCTTTTCTCACTTTTCACAGTCAACCTCATGCATAACTGGCAATTCCAGTTTCACCTTTGGAGGTGGCAGTTGGGGAAACTACTGGGAAAAATAAAAAGAGCTCTGGAAAAATTGCCTGAGGAGCCAACAACATTGAAAGTCACAGATAAAACAGAAAGGTAGGCAGGTTATGCTTTTAGGAGGAAAGTCAGAACAGTGGGTTTTGATGATCTATGGAAAAGAGCTATATTCTTACCAGCTGAGGACACGTTGTATTGTAGGGTGTAATCAATAACAACATACCGCATGTGTTTCTCCTCCAAGTCATGTTTCCCTTTGTGCACTTTCCTTCTGTTTGCAACAGTGTGCAGACTGCTACAGGCTACTTGAATGTTTTCTTCTTGTATCTTCCTATTTCCACAAGATCGTTTCAGCAGAGGCATTTCCACTCTCAGCAAAAGCAAGCTGTTCCTGTTTGTGTCAGGCAAAACAGATGGAGAAAACAAATCATTAATTTATGACTTAGGAGATACATTTTTATGACAGGACTTTGTAGCACCCCGCAATTCTTTTTCAATTTAATTTTTCATGACATTTACAAGCAGCTAGAAAAATAAAATTAGAAACAGGAGATTCCTCACAGCAGCAGCAAGCTTTCCTCTCCGGCTGGAATTACAGACCCTGTCCTGCCAGCAGCAGCCCCAGGTAAGGCTGCCTCTGCTCCCTAAGCAGCTCACCTCTGCTCCCAACCAAAAACTACCACCTGCCGGGATAACTGTACATATAATTTCTCCCTATCATTTAGTCCATACAACCTCCTCTACGTACTCTCGTAGCCCGTCTCCTGTAACTGGGCCTTGCAGTGAGCTGGGTTGACCACGCTGGTGGCTATAAGGGAACAGGACATTGTTGGGGAAGAGGGGTCAAGTGGTGAAGGGCATTTGGGCATTCAGGCATTTGTGGACAGCAGCACCTTTGCTCATTTGGGCAGCAGCAGCACCGCATGCCTGGGTACAGCATGGGCCAGCAGGGATCAGCCCAGCCCAGAAGTCACCCCTCATCTACGGTTCAGGATGACACCTGTCCGTGATGCTGGTGCTGTCTGCTGAGCGTGAACATGTCTGGCTGTCTCCAGCCTTTGGAAACACTTTGGAAGGCAGCCAGGGCTCTCACCCTCCTATGCCCTGGCCGCGCTCAGTCCGTTGCACGGAGCCAGCCCCAGCAAGCATCCCACGAGCATCACACCTTCTCGCCATCAGGGGCATCAAAGGTGACTGCCACGCACCCACGGCTGCGGGAGGGGACCGTTTGCCTGCTGCAGCCCTGCAGCGGCAGGATCTCTCCCTTGCCAACAACCCAGATCTGCCCCCTGTACACCCATGAGATTTCCTGGCAGCTGGGCGAGGAGAGGCCTGATCAGAAATATTGCTCACAAATGATTTAGTGAGACGGAGAGCCTCTCCACCTCCACTGGTGAATAATAAAAAAAGCATGTTCTCTCTCTCTGCTCCTGCAATGCCTTTAATAGCTTCCCAGAGCAGATGACCTGTGCATCTCCAAGTGCTTTGGGTAGCCCTGCTAGATCCTTTACGAACCCTTGTGCATCACAGTTACTAATCACCCGATTCATTGAGAGCGCTGACATAGAGACAAGGTTTAGAAAGCAAGTGTGCTTTGCAAATTGATTCTGATTGTTGGTTTTGTTTGTGAAACTGCTCAGGTTGTGGGAACAGTGACAGGCTTTGAGAGGACAATTTAGTGTTTTTAAGTCAGATGAAGTAGCTGCTGCTTTTAGTTAATTGCCAACTCTGTTTTTCAGTACTAAACAGAAAACAAATTCTATTCTGTTCCCCTTAATGAGCCAATTCCAATTAGGGTAATTACCATGGGATAATTGTAGACTACCTATGGTTAATTAGGGCTCCGCTGTGTGTTTATAACACTCCAGGGATGTAAATATTTTATGATAACCACAGCTTCATACGTTGTTACCACTTAATTTAATACATTACATCATTGTTACTGTGAGGGGGGGAGAGAAAAGAGGCAAGCCTTGAAACACGATCTCAAAAGCTGCAACCAGCTCTCTCCCCAGTGGCAAACCACCCCGCCTGATAACAGCATTATGCTGACGAACTCCCTTTTTTAGGTCATCTTCTGTTCATTCAGCAGGAAAATCACGTGCACCATCATCAAGGCTGGCTTTGAACTTGTGAGCTTGATGGCGAGCAGAATAACAAAGGAAGCAGGAGATGGTGCTGACCCGAAGCCTCGCAGTGCTGCCCAGTCTGTCTGAGGCCACGTGCTGATGGGACGGTGGGCACCCGGGGGCCCCCTCAGCTAAAAAACACTTTATGAGGCACAAATAATGCTAGCAGGATGAAACAGGGAAAGAGCGACAAATATCTGCAAGTTTTACTTGGTATGAAATGCTGCTGGCTGGTCTCCTTGGAAATGTGAGTGTTTTTCATTTAGTAATATTTCGCCGAAAATGTGACATCATGAGTGGGAAGAGATAAAAAGACAGAGTTCAGCTTCTAGAGAAATGCATGGGAAATTCCACCTGCAAACAGGAGTGATATCTGGAATATAAAACTCACAGAAACCCCTCAGTTTGTTAACTAGCCCCTCAAAAAATTATCCTGCATGCAGAAATCAGCATTTAATGGAACAAAAAGGGTTCCCCAGAGCATGTCTTTGTGCGGTGTACGAGCAAGCAGTTTAGTTTGCTAGTCGTGCAGTGTAGCTTTTAATTTGTTAAAGCCTTTTCTTAAACAGACAGATGTTCAGAGTCCTCAGCCTAGGCAACAGGTAAAATTTTAAAAATTAGTTCCTTTTTTTCACTATGCAAGAAAGTACCCATGTCTAGCAAGATTATGGTATGAGTATTCCAGTGTAATTTCCAACATTATCAGTACTTTATGATAATCTCCTTCATCTGTAAAGAAAAAAAATAGTCAAAATTTTATTATATAAACCTTTTTACAAAACAAGCCCTAACCAGAGCAACTGAATTAATAACTCTCATTACCATTTTCCTTCAAGATAACCTCCCACTCAAGAGACAGCCAAGACAGCTGCCTATTTTGTTCTCCACTTAAATTCTTCTGTTCTCTAAATAGTACTACAACTAATTTGGAAATGTCCTGCTCAAATACCTCTGGTATTCTCCAGAAGGGAAAATTAGGTTTGCAGCGCAAGTGGTGAAAGTTTCTTTGTATGTCATGCCAATACTGAAGGGCATTTCTGCCGCTGATCTTCATTGACTTCCAGCCAGGACAATAAATCAGACACATATTGTTATTAGATCCCTGAGTACAACTCAGCAGTTAGATACAGTGATAAGAATTATAGAAATACATGAGAATGATAACATTTTATTCACGTTATGCAACTAACCCCTCAATGCCCAAACTGGGGAACTAAATGTGCTTCATCTGCCTAATTTTCCTACTTCTGTGGAAGTACGAAAAGGACGGGAGTGCTGGAAGCAATCTCCTCTGGAGACGACCGCAGCACGCTTCTTGACCCCTAAGTGTGGAAGCGATGCCAGGTCCCCTATTTAGACATAGCCTTGAGTCTATCCCAAGCATGAATCATTGCTGGTGACAAAAGCACAAGCCTGTGTGCATTGCCCAGCTCCAGCTCTTATCCCTCACAAAGAATTATTTCAGAATTATTTCACAATCCCTAAATATAGTATAATCATGCTTACAGTTTCAGTGGTTATGAAGAAACCTCCAGAAACACAGAATCTTTTCAAGCGATACCATACCTTCAGCCTGAGTCTGCAGGCAGCCTGAAACAGTACCACTGCCAGCTTTGTGGTGCTCAGTTCATCTCAGAAACACCAAATTAAGACAATTTATGTGAGAGCTTTTTTGTTACCTTTTTTGTTATTGACTTTAACAAACTTTGAGCTGATTTGTTTGTTGTTTTTTTTTTTATTTTCAAAAAAACTTCTATATCAAACATCTTAGATGCTGTCCAGCCAGCTGCCAAAAACTACAGCCCACCTTTGGCAACTTAACTGAGTTAGGACTATCATCAAATGAATTTAAGAGACACTAAAAATTGGAGTTGTGGAACACCATTAAAAAAAAAAAAAACTTAAATCATGGACCGTATTGTATTTTTAAATTACTGTTTTTATTCAGTATTCAAACCATGACAGACTATCCACTGCACAAGTTGTATTATTCCTCTGTTTTGCATTTAACTTTTTTTTAAATCTCATTTTCAAAAATGCAACTAACATTGCTGCCAGGTCTCTGTTGGTCCTAATCCAGGCATCTTGCAGGTAATTACAATCTTGTTTGCTTCCAGGACTTGACTGAAGGCCAGCTGAGACGCTGGCATCCTTAGCTACTTGCATAAGGGGAGGAGGCAGAGGCAAAGACATCATGGTAATCTAAGAAGCTTTTCCAAAGGTTGCAAGAACGGGGTTAACCAGGAGTTAACAGATGACTGTCCTTTGTGGAAAGAGCATGCTGCAGGAGAGGGATGCTGCAGAAAGGCAGAGGCCAGGCAGCGGGAATCAGGGCGGAGGCATCTCAGAAACCACAGAGCTGCAGAGAGCTGGGCCTTGCCGTCACCCCTCTCCTTCCCCGAGCGTCACCAAAGCCTGCTGCATTACAGGGCACGCTGGATTTCCACAAAGTCTGGTAGCTCAGGGAGAAGTCTGACCATTTCGTTGTGTTGCCTTGTGGGTTCAGGCCTTGTACAAAATGTGGATCTAAACTTCAGCTTCTGAAGGTATTTTATTAGATTGGCGTTTCTTGGCTGCGAACTGTAGCAACTGAGTGCAGTGCCTTTTATTCTCAATGCCAAAGAAAATGAATAGCTGCATTAAACACTTACAGCTCTTGAACAAAATTAACTAAAGTTACCTGACCGTCATGTTTTTCATTCCCACTCCTCATGAAAACTTCAACATCGGTTGTTTGTTAAAAGTAAAGCCTTATTTAAATATGCAGGTGATAAGAGACTTATTTTGAAGCTCAGACTAATAATTCTTCCAAGAAAGCTGGAAGCTCATGGAGTAAAGATAAATCCACTTGATCTAATCACATTTCCCTTTCTTGAACTCATCCTACTCTTTAATAGCTTAAATCACCTCTGAAGGGGAAAAATAATCAATCCACCAGCATCTTTAGAGCAAAGCAGAATTATTTTTAGATTGCACTTTGTGGCTAAAGCTATAACATGTTGTTCTGCTCTGAGAAAGCACTCCATAAACACGGCATCATACAGGTCTGTTGCGGAGAATTTATCAACAGTTCATTTCTGGGAAAGAGCAGCAATAATCACAATGAATTAAACTTTTGAAGGGTATGCCTCATCAGAAAATGATTTTATGGCTATACCAATGATAAAGGCCAGTAAACAGCTGAGAAGTTAGTTATACTGTCAGGAGGATAACTATTTCACACAGCCAGTCTTCTTAAAAATCATAAGGAGCTGGATAATGGAATAACTGCCATACGGATACACCTTCAAAGGACTTTTAAAAGTACTGCAAAAAAGTCTCAAGCAGGAAATGTTTATATGTATTAAAGAAATGCTGCACAAGAGATTTGGAAAGCAGTCAGCTGTCATTACTGAGAAGCTCTCAGTTCTTATTCCTGGGCAAATCCCTCTGTGAAAGTGGGTCACAAGTGAGCAGAATGCACTTACTTGGGACATATAAAAGAGCAAGGGAGATGGAGAGTGCAAAAATATGAGCCTGATCCTGGTTTACATTTCCTCTCTGTGCTCAGAGCAGTACTAGAATATAAATGCAGGGGGCAATATGGCTTTAAGGTAGCTTCTACTTCTATTTAATGGTGACTTTGAAAAGAATAGAAAATGACAGACATGGAGAAAACAGAACTCAGCAAAATGTAAGCCTCATATTCTGTGCTTTCTTGGTCCGTGTAAAGCCAAGTGGGAGGCTGTCCCAAGCACTGACAATTCACCCTTTCCCAAAAGCCACCCTGGTCGGGTGGCAGTTCCTTTGGATGCGCTCAGGAGCAGGCTGTTCTTCACAACAAGTTTCTATTTCATACCGCACCCTCTTTAGCACGATTTCTAGCCACCTCTGATAGCCATGCTCTGGAGGCATTAAACCTCTCCCAATCTTTTCCCTTAACGAAGCCAACTCTGTAAAATATGCCTTTCTCCCCAAGAAAAAGCTGCAGGAGAACGGTATCCATAAGGTATTGAGCGTAGCAGGGCAAGGCAATTATAGATAAAGTTGAAAATATGGCCTGCAGTAGACTTTATTAACAAGATGTGTTTATTGACCCATTTTAAAATAAAATGAGAGAGTGCTGATGAATTACATAATCTCTATATGTCCTACTGCCTGCATGGCTTAACTTGCCAAATACTCATAGCCGTTGGGCTATTGTTCGCAGAAGAAAAGGTGAGGGTAAGTTTTATCCTCCTTCATGCCGAGTGAAACATTTCCTTTGCTCTCCCCTGCAAGCTATAATGCACTCCGGCTAAATCACCATCAGGAGTGAATGCATTTGTCTTCTCAGGATCTTTCTATTAATGCATCTTTCTAAACTTTCCAAATGCTCTACTGCATTTCAGAGCAGATGCCAGCATGGACCTCTACAAGCATCACTTCATTATTTCTCAATTACACAAGCCATATTTCTGAAATCTCTTGGTTAACTTTATTATAGCCATGATTTTTTAAAGGGTTTTTAATTATATCCCTTGCTGTCTTAGGTATCCTGCTTTTTCATAGGAAGCAAGTTTATAAAATTAATTTCACAACAGGCTACAACAGCAACTATATTTCTCAAAAGACCAAAAAGAATGGGATGTTTTTGTCTGTACAGTAACACAGCTTCAACAGAGAAATGCACATCAATGTTTCAAACTATGACCATGCAATGACCATGCAAAACTATGACTATGGAATTGCAATCATTCTTTCATTTTAGGAGAGATTAAAACTTAAATTAGCTATAAAAAAAATCAGCTTGGTTCCTTGGTATTTTGGTGACTGTCCCACAGAGTCCAAAGACAGAAGAATGACTGGGTATGTGAAAACCAGAGTAGCTCAAATCAGGTACATTCATGCAGTCTAAACAACTAGTGGAGAAGGAAATTTTTTCTAAGGCAAAGACTCAAGAAGATGTAATTTCCATGATCACATTAAGGAGCTACAGTAAGCTTTACAATGAACAGCCTCACTTAGACCTTAGAAAAAGAGAAAACAAAATAAATGAAATGCCTCTTCTTTCATATAGATGGCTGTATGTGCAGCAGTAAATAACCTGCCTTAAAAGTTAAAGGTGAAGTGATTTCAAATCTGTTATACCTGTAGCAAAGTATGTTGATTATTTGCCACTGATGTACTTTTCCTGAGCTAAAGATCCCACTTTGCTAGTCATAGTGGAACATGTAACTGTGAAGTAAAACCTGCAGAGAAAAAAACTAAGTAACAACCAGGCAGATCATAAAGAGAGCACATGATCCATGTGCACAAAGCAAAATGGTAAGAGGAACGATTTGTGTTCTGGCCTTGATGAAGATAAACACTATGAAAAAGCATTATAATTTAGTATAACTATAGGTCATATGGTTCTGTTTATGAAGCCACTAAATTCTGACCCCAAAAGTGGGGAATATTTTGTAGCTGCAGATGCTAGACTGCATCATGACAAATGCGTGGACTATTTTCTCCCTTGTTACACAGCACGACGCAGTCGGGAACCAAAGCATCATACTCTGAGCTGGTGTAAGTTGTTTTGGGCTTGCTGTGCTCCAAGATGACAGACTCGTGTGAGCTGTGAACCTATCTGATAAAAACATTGTGCTCAGCACTTAGCTAGATGCATTACACCTTCAGAGGAGAAATTTTCCAGGAATTTAAAGAGTCTTGGACCTAGAATAGGACATCTGGATTTTTTCACCATGAGTTCACTTGTACATCATGTCAGCTTCATTGTCTTGTGCCATTTTCCTTTCTTTGAAAAATTCTGTCCTGAAGTTTCATATGTCATCAAGATCAGATTTCCATTACACAACAACCCATACCTCAGTCCATCACCTGAATATTTGTGTTACCTGCTACTAACAACACAATTCTGGGCACCATAGTCTATATCAGTAGTGATTTGGGAAATCCACTTTATGTCTAGATGAAACTGAAGTATTGTGGGAAATTGCTGTATGAATGTATATTTATTTTTGTAGTCTGTAAATGTTAGGGGTTTTTTTAGAAGTGGAAACAGCCTACGATAAGGGTTTAAGGGAAGCTAGCTAAACCAGTTTTCTCCTTCCAGAGAGAACGTAGTCTAGAAGAGAGGAAGAAAATCAGTACCCAAAGAAAAAAGCCATTGGAAAGGGAGGTTCACAAAGCTACATCAAAGTCTTGCGCACTGCACATTTTCTACAGGAGTGGAGTCTGTATATTCTAAAGAATTTATTAGCATATCAAGGACCCTCTTACTCGATTTACATCTTCTGATGTAACGAGACTATATTTTCTTTGTAATGCTGACTACTTTTTACTCTCTACGCACAGATATCTATCCATCTTTAAAGACCATTCAGTACTATATATGACCAACGTAATTCATAACATTTCCAATTGCTTGTCCACAAATAAATAAATAAATAAAAATTTAAAAAATGAAGTAAGAGGGAAATCCTGTTTCCATTAAAGTTAATGAATACTTCACTATTGTTTCCAGCACAGGCAAGATTTTTCCATAAAAAGTGCACTTTAATGAACTCAGTTTGATTACTTGGCAGTCACACAATAGTATTAGCACCTTTTCCCATAGTTTCAAGGGCAAGAGAGACCTTGTCCCACTCATTTTTAAATTTGCTTTGGAGAAAACTCTCTATGATGCCACTGTGAAAGTTTTAGGTATTTTCTAAGAAGCTGGGTTACTTTAGAAAGTAAAGAAATCAATGAAGAAGCCAACTAAGATTTATTAGACAACCTTATTTTATTGCATTTCATCTTCAATAATCCAATGTCGTATATATACATCTGTCATTACCATAAAAAGATTTCAACACTATCAATTTGATACAAATCCCCTGTTGTAGTGATGTGTTTATTGCCAACACACCCAGCTGATCGATCAGCTAACAGCTGACAAATTTGGGTTTCACCAAATGAGGGGACAGAAAGCAAATCATGGGATTAGCTTTAAATGATTCCTGTGATGCTCCAATATATCTGAGTTTTTGCCAAGTGTATATTCAAGCTGCTGAGGCCAAGCCACTTGAATCGAATTCATCCTCCGCTGCTCTCTCAGCGTTCCCGCAAGAACAATTGCAGAGCTCTGCTCCCACATGGAAAGCATCAGGAAAACTCCCTGATCTCAGATGGGGGACGTGAGATTCATGGAAATGAATGAGCTGAACAACCCAAGCTCTCATATAATGCCTTGGGGTGTCAGTAATGAACTGGACAGTCTGGCTGAAGATGATATGGTGAGGGCTTTGATTATGCCCTATTTCACCCTTTCTGTAAGCTCCTAACTCCCCCCCTGTGAAACAGCAAGCTAGCCTAGATGACACAACTGGACTGGAGGCAACTTGATCTTATCTATACAGCGCATCTTAGGATGTCCCACCAAGCCCTACCCTCAAGTACCAGAGAAAAATTTGAGAACCAAATTCACAGCACTGACAGGCATCAGTAATAGAAGTGCTTTATGTGTGTCAGCAAAAGGGATAAATTGTCTAAGAGAGCAAAAGCTGAAAGTATTAAAACAGACAAATACAGTCTGTGTTACTCTGAAGGCAGGCCATAGGAACTCTATGGATCTAGCCAAACCACCCTTTAAAATGGGTTTCAGTTGTAGGTACGTTTTTGCAGAGATTGGCAGAATTAATATGATGAAAGAAGGGACACTCGAAGACAGACATGTAGACAGACAAATGGAGGAAAAATAATCAATAAAAATAAACTTGTGGAGAGCACAGAGAGCTAAGATATAATAGCAAGGAAAGAGTCTACACTCCAGAAAGGGAATGAAGGCATGCTAAACAGTATATAGCAATATGCTTAAAATGCTGGTACTGTAATGTGAAAAAGAATATTCAGATTTAAAATAAGTCTAGTTTCTAGCAGTCAATTTTGTTATTCTTGTAAATTATTGTCCAAAAAAAACTGCTGAACACATTTCAAAATTTATTAAGTAAGACATATTTTGGTGACCCTAAGACAATGTCTGGAGTAGGCTTTCATTAACATGGAGGTAAAAATGATAACCCAAAAGGATCAGTCATTGCTAATTCATCCAGCTCTGCTATGTATCCCTGAAGTCCAAAGCATTTTTAATAATACACTGTAGTTTATAACATCCCTTACATTTTAAAGAAGTCTGACATCATGTGATAAATACTACTGGAAAAAAATGAATGGATCAATTAGCCATCCATATCTCCCTATTATGTCTGCATTTTCAGCTTTGTATAACAACATGAAAGCCATAAAAATGACAAGGCTCATTTTATAGATATTTATTAGTGGATGGTCCATCAAGAGAAAGGACTGTTCCCTGCCATCTGGGATAACATGGCTTACATTTAGCAAAAACTACAATTTACACTTTTCAATATTCATACAAATACTTTGCATCATCAACAGTAGGGACTTTTTTTTATCTGTCATGGCTTTATAAATAAAGGGTATATTTTTTTATATATGTGGGTATATATATATGTATACGTACACCTGAGTTAAATACTACCACAAATTTTATTCAATTTCTTCCTGAGACAGAACCATTTACTGTGTCTGAGACAGAATTCGGCCATGTCAGACTATTTTTGTGCTTCCTGTAACATTTATTTCTTAATGGTTAAATAAATAGATTATCATCTAATCTGACCGAGTCCTTATTTAAACACCACTTCACTGAGGACAGTTGATTTGTTCTCTTTTCTTTATTGTTGTGAATTTGTTTGAGGATTAGGGATTGGGATGGGGGGATGGGGGGTTAGGGAATGGGAGTGGTGTGTTGATCCCAACCAAGCTGCACTGCTTCAGGGTTCCTCGCTCACACTAAGTTGTCCTGAAAACCAACAAGCAGAAGGTAAGTTGTTTCATCTATATTCTACTCTTTGAGTGACCTTCATGAAAATTAATAGAAGACACAAGCAAGGAAAATTAGTCAGCTGTTAAAATGCAGAGGGAAGGGGGCTGAGTAGGCAAGTCTCCTTCAGACAGACCTCGGTACAACCCCGCAGCGGTTACTGACTCAACAAACAGCAAGATAAGTAGTTTCTTGGCTGAGAAGAATAGTCATTTCGCTATCTTTCTTGCACTTATGGAACCAAAGCCCAGCCCAAGCATTCAGTTGAGCAGCTTTTGTTTGGTCCATATGTCTCCCAATTCAATTAAGAATCTATTTATGATTAGCATAACTTACTCAATTAGACTCATGTATATATTCTTACCATACAAAGGCATTAGGGAGAAAACAGTTGAAGAGACAGGAGGAAAACTGGCTGAAGAAGTCCCCAGGTTAATATGAAAAAAATGTAAAACTATAGCAGCATCTGCCTCCCTTAACTGTCTCTCATCTTTTCTGCTAGAGGCATACCTGAGCAGGTCCCGAGGGTTTAAAATAGGTGGAGTTGGCTTCTCCGGCTTTCCCAGCAGCTGATTATTTTGCACAGTCACTGCAGCAGCTGATGCTTTCAAAACCAGCAGGTTGGATTAAAAAACAGATTGGTATTTTATCCCTCCAATTTGCCTTCAGTACAGCTCAACTCACAATGTTATTTTCCAAACTGGAAAAGATCATGGATTATGGCCGGGGGAAGGGAGGAGCTGGGAGGTGCTCGAAGTGCCATGGATTCAGCAGCAAAGGGCAACAAGCAGTTTAAAAAAGAGCAGACAGCAATGACCATGAAACAGCAGTTGCACAATTGCCATCTCTCAGAGGAACCCTGATAAGGAAAACTGCTTAAAAAGCACTTTGAAATCTTCCAGCGGTAGCGCAAACTGTTATTACTAGCATAACAGGTTGGATAGCATGTGTCACTGAAAGTCAAAACGACTCACTGGCTGGGCATTTGCTCCTGCCTGATGGCAGCCCTGGGACACCTCAGAAGACCCTTTGCCTTGGCAGAAAGCCGAGGAGGAAGCGGTGTGCGGGTCCTGCTGTCCTCCCAGAGCCCCTCACTCTGGAACAAGGCCAGGGGCTCACAGACAGCTTCTGCAGCGCTTGGTGCTGCTGCTGCAACCACCGCGTGCCAGGAGGGCTGAACCGGGACGCCCGGAGGAGAGGACACCAGGAGTGAGTGTTGTGAGCCTCGCAGGGAAGGTCCGTGGGCGCTTGGGCCAGGCTGAGCCCCGCAGACCCAAATGGTCACATTTTGGACATGGGCTTCAGGCTCAGCCTCGAAGATTTTCAGAGGGTGGCTCAGCCAGCCTGCAGTAAAGGGAAATCAGAAATAGGCTCAAATAAGCCTTCCCGTGGCTCTCCCAAAGCTTGCACTGTCATTTCTCCCATGTAACAAGCAGCCTGCACAGGTGCACATGCACTGCTGCTCCTGTGCCAGCTCGTGCATGATCCTCCTTCAAAGACAGCATTGCTTCCGCTGGCAGAAACATGCTAGGATGTGCGAAGAAGGCGAGGTATAGAGGGTGGCCTGAAGGAATGAAATGAATAGGAGATATTTTGGGAGATGATGAGGGACTTTGTGCTGAAAGGTAGTTCAGGTCCAACATCTGTACCCAGGCGGGCAGAAAAACGAGACCTTCTTTGGCACTCACCAATGTAACCCCTGGCAGCTGTTAAACAGAGCTGACCAATATCCTGTCTGAATGCATTAATAAAATATGCCCTGGTATTGCTAGCAACTATGTCAGCAAGTTATTGTTCTTTAAATGCTGCAACAGTGTTCATGCGTGAGGAACACAACACTAGGCAGAGGTTTCACCCTTGGCCAAGCTTATCCTTGTGCTGACTTCCCTGATAAAAGAGGACAGACAAGCGGGTGTTAATTGTGCCTCGTATGTCCAAGTGCTTTGGACATGAATGCAATTGCTTTCTTTGACGGGAGGAGGAATGCGACTTATGTAAGAACAAGAAAATGACATACCCTCTTGCAGGCTAATAAGTACATTGTGTGCCGAGACAAAGGCTGCAGGAAGAGGAGGCAGCGGGCATAGCTGGGATCTTCAAACAGTGTCCTTGGCCTTGCTTCTAACATGTCCTTGACCATGCTTTACACGCCTGTACAAGCTGAGCACAGCTGAAGAAATTTGCAGCTGCAAGGATGAGCACAGCACGCCCACACCGGAGGAGCAGAGTGCAGCCCCTGAGGGCACCCAGCCAGGCAGGGTGGAGGAGCCTGTGTCCCAGGTCACTTTATGGACCATCTGGGTGTGTGGACCACACTTCAGTTTGAGCTCATCTTCAGCAGTGTAGAGGGTCTATTCACAGGCGAGCTCTGCTTCCATCCCCATAAGCAGAGAGAGATTGAAAAGAAACATCAAAATTCCTCTGCAGAGCTGGGGGAGGAAAGGAGGATAGCACAGTCCCATGGGTGCAAATGGGTTTTTCTGTAGGATTCTCACATCTTCTTGTAGACTCCCAAAAGTGACCATCATCTGCATTTTTTTCGCATGAAAGCATTAATCCCAACAACTGAATAGGCAGAGGACACCTTTCTTTGCATTTTTCAAAGTCAGAATGGCATGCCAAGAAAATGAGCTTGAATAATTATTTAAGAAAAAATACAGGAAGCTTTACCAAATGCTACACATCAGGAAGCACTTTAATCCACATAACCAAAAATCATTGCGTTCGTCAGTGCTT
Source organism: Chauna torquata (assembly GCA_013399475.1). NCBI lineage: Eukaryota > Metazoa > Chordata > Aves > Anseriformes > Anhimidae > Chauna > Chauna torquata. The sequence continues at coordinate 21,450 of VXAL01016269.1, read as the reverse complement.
TCATGATAACAGCCTTGCCTATGCTTGAACAGCTAAAATACATTGTTGAATCCACAAAAGGACTGGTGACAGTTGTTTTGCACTGTATTTCCTACACTTTGTCTGACAGAAAATTTCTTCTCACAAAGGTGATTGAGTTGATCCAGACACTTATACATACATACAAGATGTTAGCAATTCAATATTGCAGACTGAATTCTGTCCCCTGTGATTACCAATATCATTTGAAACTGAAATGGATTTGAGGATGAGGGTGTCACTCAAACACAAAGCTGACATAAATCTTCATCAAGTTTCCTTTAAGCACCAAACTACCATAACTGCCACCCAGAAGCAGTGCCTTTTTCATCACTTGACCCATGAACTGTAGAAAGAAAATAAAATTCCCCAGGAATTAAAATACTAAAGCTAAAAAAAATGTTGAAAGGAGAGAAAGATGTGAAAAAAATCCTTTTCGATACCTCTGAAAAGCAAATGCTTTACCCGTACCTATTGTCTTGTGTAGGGTAAGACATTTGGAAGGAAGCTTGCAGTGTAACTTACTTCTAGGTCGCATCTGTACCAACCAAAAGGCTAACCAAAAGGCTTTCTGACCTAAAAGGCAGTGTGTTCGGGACATCAACGTACCCATGAAGAAGGCTGTTCCCAGAGTGGCCTGCCCTGAGGGAGGAATCATGAAAAGGACTACACAGCAGAAACCTCACTCCAGGTTTTGTCACCCTCAGGCTTCTCAAGAGGAGAAGCGGGGAGCAACGTGGCAGCCATGACAGCTTCCCTGTTTCCACCAGGCCAAGAAAATGGGTCCAGTGGGGTGGATTCATGTGCATGGACCTTCCATATGTCAATACTGGGACCTCAGTGACTTTTAAGTACGTTTCTGGCAAATGTCGCCATCACCATCACCACCACGGTGACACCCGCAGAGGGGGTCTGGCAGACCTGCCCCAGAGAAGAGGAGCCTTGGGACGGGCCTCTGGTGGGTTTGATGAGACCTGAGAGAAGCACCTGCAGCTGTCTGTGTGTCACTCTTCTGAAATTTCCTTTCCAGAGGAATGAAGGGAAAATAGCTTTAAAATTTTCATTGTAGACCATCCGAGGGTAGCAGAAGATTTCAGTGGTACAGGAAGGGTAAATACATGCAACAGTGATATTCTTCATCTTTCAGCCTTCACAGTCATGACGAAAATACAAAGAATACCTGTCCTACTGAGCTTCTACACAGCTTCTTATGTAAGGTGATTTAGATTTAGTGTTAGTGTATACAGCACCTGGAATTAGTAATTAGAGCCCAAATGCTGCTACACAAATTATATGCCCTCTTCAAGGCCATGTGCTAATGAACCAATTAACCAATCCTGATTTGGGGATGGAGGGAGGGGGGCCTTCCCATGGCCCTGCAGTGAGCGCAGCAGTCCCCAGCACCATCCCCAGCTGCAGTTTGTCTTCCCAGTCAGACGCAGCAGGGGGGACGAGGAAGGACCGCCAGCGGTGAATGACAGGAAGCCCAATCACTGCTGCTCGCCAAATTTCCCAAGTTCAAATCAGGCCTGCAAGCACAGGGGCATTGGGCCGAGGCTAGAAAGGCGTGCAGAAGGAGAAAGGGGGGTGGCAGGAATTACAGCAACCAGGGACGAGGCATCCCATCCCCACAGGGTGCTGGCAGGAGGAGCTGCCCCTGCCCTCCCCGTGCCCGGGAGGCTTTGCTGGGGACCGGCAGAAATGCCGCTTCTCTGCTGCGTCTGTGCTGCTGGGGAGGAAGAGCGTGTGTGTGGTCTTCTGGCTGCTGAAGCGCTCGGCGTTTTATTGCTCCTTCGCTTTAGCACCACTGAACTGCTGCAGCTTTTCTGGTGTCCGGGCCAAGCATGCCTCAACTTGCATAAAAGGAAATTAACACTGAGGGTTTCAAGCTCAGGCCATTTCTGTAGCAGGGGAAACTTAAGCATTTTGACACATTCAGCTTGTCTGTGCTGCAGGCTTAACAGGGGGAAAGAAGTCCCTCACGTTAAGCCATGAGCAGCTAATATTTATTACAGCTATGACTTCTTCCTCTGCTGAAGTGGGTGAATCTTCTCTCACCAAAACTTTGCCACTGGCACCAAGTGGCCAGGATTCCCTGAGGGCTTTAGCATGTGTGCACTCAGTCTCATGAAACATCATCTTTTCCTAGTGGGGACGGGCCTCAGCCAGGCTGAAGCATTCCTGAACGGTAAGTCTGAAGAGAACACAGAGAGCTTTGACAACCACTGGAGCTGGGTTACCTGCATTGTGCTGAGCATTAATTGGCTTTATCTATTCTATTTCTTTATTTTTAGGAAAGGCTGATGAAGTTGACTTATGGTAAAAACAGTAGCAGTGAGCTGTCTTCACTAACCAAATCCATTAAGCATTCCGATGGGTTTAAGGGTATGAAACCATAACACCACCGACAGAATATAACCCAAAGGTTGGGATGCATCTTCATCCTTAAGGTACTGATTATGGCTGTTACTGTTCTTAGAAAAACAGTCAGACGCCAGTAAAAAGCCAAACCACACTACAGTTTTACAACTAAATTATAAAAATTATCCTAAAAAATTATCTTAATATTCACCAATAAAACAACTATAGTTAAAAGTAACAATAATCTAACTATTCTGGCATAATGCCACAGGTAAATCTGAACTTACCCAGTCCAGGGAGCCACATATGAACAGTGAGGGAAAGGTCACACGAGTATCCACAATCTGTTCCTTCAGAAATTTACATTGGCTGGAAAAGAAGCTACAATCATACCTCACTATATAGGATGGAGAGACTCTCCAGCTGCCCCAAAAAGGGCGAGTGAACTTGTGCTTTCTGTAAGCCCCTGAGGTCTGAGTACAGTACTGGCATGAGCATGAGTTGTCCGTAGAATAGCTCCTGAGGGTTTCAGCTGCAAGTCAGAAGCTCACACTGACTCTTCTGGGAAAGGAGACATTTTAATTACAGAGGGAGAATAAAGAGTTAGAGCCTGGATCCTATGGCCAGCCCAGCGAGACTGTGAGCTCCTGCACATAAAGGGTCCTAGCTGACAAGTAGTTTAATGGCACCATTACAGCTGCAGAGCTTGAGTTTTCTGAGCGATCCAGCAGCTTTGTCCAACAGTTACAATCTGCTAACAGATCAGAGAGGTCTTTCCAGCCAGGCATGTGTCACACAAACTCTTAGCAGAGGGGTTTATAGTAAGATCCCCCCAGCAGTCAAGCTATGATTGACTATTAGAAGGAAATATTTAATGCTTATAGTAAAGTAATTATTTCTACTAATCAATAGAGATGTCACTGTGGTGGGCTAGGGTCTGCCAGAAGCCATGAGTGTCTTTCCAATGCCCACGCCTTGCTGCTTAGACATTCCTTCCCAGCTGATCAGTGCTGACTTTCCTTCAAAAAGAGAAAACAAAACAAACCTACTGGCTTTGCTCTGGACTTGCCGTTTTGCAGGTGACAATAGAAGGAGTTATTCTGAAAGAGACAATGGTTAATATCTTCACTGCAAAACTGGAGACGAGGTTCCCAGAGGTGGAGCAATGAAGCCTGTCTCTAGCCTGTGCTGGCCAACAGATTGCTTTGAGGCTATTTCCACATCCTTTACCTGCACTGCCTAAGTTGGGCCTTGGCCAGTAAATGTACAGCATCAACTACTCCAGCAGCACCCCAGGAGCTGGTTGCCAACCTCATCTAGTTTTGTCAGTAGAGCTCTTTCAGTTTTCCTTCCTCAGTATATATGAGGTATTTGGGGTTTACTTGGAAATGGTTGCCTTTAATACTTAAGGTTATTTTTCTTTCCTGAGATACTACCTTCTACCACTTCACTAATTCAGATGGGAAATTTCTCAAGAATACCATAATTAGCTCCTAGAGACCTGTCCAGATACAGGTGAGGTATTCATGGCTTATCTTGGGTTGAGGGGTTATCTCAACTATTCAATGCACTTCCTTGCTGTTACAACATTCATAAGTCTTATCTGGTATGCTACTAATTACATACTAGTAGTAAATACTTTTACTACACGTCATTAGACAATCTCAACCATTACTTTGGCTTTCCATAGAGATTACACTTGACTCATAGATACTATAGTTGGCAGACTCTGTAGAAGGGCCTTTAGACCAAGCAGCTTCCACTCCACCCCACTGAGGCACAGGACAGTAGTGTGCCACACCGACTGCTTCAGAAAGAAGGAGATGATACCCATGAGAGCCACGAGTCTGATGTCTGCAAACACTGATCTTCTGGTTTAATAACTGCTCTACGGTTGCTGAGATTAGTGTGGCCTGAATGAGTTCAAGACAGAAAGTAGTTACGTCTTCTCCTGTGTTTAAAAGTTACAAGAGAACTCAGCTAGTAAGAGATTTTCAGCAGAATCAAATGCTTGTCATAAATAGAGGCCTGAGTAAACAGACCTAAGTATTGTACAAGGCTGTTTCTCCAAGTGCAAAAATCAGTCATGCTTCTTGGCTCCAATTCTAAGCTAAACTACTCCAGCAAATACTGCTTCATTATCCTGAATCTGCTGATATATTTATATTGTTCACAGTGTGATTTTCCATGTCCTTTTTAAGCAAGTTGAGAAGACTGACACACACAGCTGGAACTGAAAAATAATTTTACATTTTACAATCAGAATATGAGGATACTGAGATGATAAAGAAGAGTCTAAGTTCATGAGATTTTGTTTGCAGATTACTTTTGGAAGTTTATCTGCAAAACCTAGGCTTCCTGGAGTGAAACTGCCCAGGTCTACTAGGAAGGCACTAGGAACAGTGAGGGGTTCCTGGAGCACATTCTGAAACTCAGAGGAACCCAGAGGGCCGTGCTGCTCAAGTGCACCACCACATCCCAAGCAGCATGAGCACTCCGCCCCACAAATTTACCCAAACATCAGTGTTGGGTCCCCTTGGCCACACTTGAACTGCAGGTGTTGCTCATGCCTAGTCACTTTCTTTGTCCATCTCCATGATGGTCAGAGACCGAGACCAGCTTCAGGGCAGGTGAAGCCAGCAGGCATGTGCCAGGGCACCAAACCCACCAGCACCCCACTGCCGCCCTGCTCCAGGCTCTGCCCCTCCACAGAGCATGGCACAACTTACTCAGAGTGGTACCTGTTATGCTGTGAACACTAACAGTGATGGCAACATGCTGGGGTGCAAAAGGAGCGGGGATAATCAGCCTCAGTGGGCCACAGGCTACGACACCAGCTACCAGGCACCCTATTTTATTGTTGCCACTTTTTCACTCGTCCTTTAATTAATATTTCTATTAATATTAACTCTGTTTAACATCTGCAACTATGTACGAATGTTCCTAAAATCTGTTGGTGACCATATATTTTGCGAACCCAATCTAAAACTAAACTCTTGCTTTACTTAACATTTATCATTCTCACTTCCTTCTCTTCATGAGAGCATGTGACTCTAGCACATCCCTAAGGGTGGATATTTTCAAAAAGCTGTGCTATATATCCTCGGAGCTCCAATAAGGGGAGCTGCCCTGATTTGGCATGTGTATTCAGGAGGTGAACAGGTGACAGGAAGAAGCGGTTGGCTCCTGAAGACCCCAGCTTTTCACGTACTGCAGGATGTGGTCTTCCCACCCACCAGGCCCAGTTGACATGCGAAGCAGTCTGGGCACTTGCATGACACAGTCACAAGGCAAACCTGTTACTCAGAACGGCAGTGCTTTCAACAGCATAGCCACAAACAAGATAACTCCCCAAAAAAAAGAACAGCTATAACTTATTTGTCTACAGCTCCATCTATTAGAAACTATGCAGTGCTATCATGTATGACTGTTCCCAGTTTTAAAACTTACTGAATAACTTTCACAGTCTGTAAAATTTTCAGCTCTTCAGAAAGACCCAGAGTTGTGCCATCTTCATTTCGATCATTTCATGGCAGCCAGCTGAGTCACTGAGATGGCAATCTGAAGGGAAGCTGCCATTTCTCTGAGCCACTGCATCCACTCTAGGTGTGTGAATGTGACTTTTTCAGGGTTCTCAGACTGGGATAATGCTGCAGAAACAAAATAATCAGTGAGACTCTCTAAAGTTCTTCAAGCTCATGCAAAGAAGTAAAGGACTGCTAAAGCCCAGATTAAGAAAATGTCAGTGCTACAGTGAAAAAGAAAAATAAACATAGATAAAATCTAGAAGCCAGAACAATAAAGATAAAAAATTGCTTGCGTGCATTAAAAAAATAAATTAATATATAAAAAAAGCACAAGCACTGAAGATCAACACTGTAATCAACACTATTTGAAGATTGTGCGATTTGCTGCCTACTGGCATGGGCCTTTTTATGAATCTTTCTTTGCAAAAGTTGAAAATTATTTAAAAAATAAGTTGCAAACCTATTTTTGTTCCCTACTTTCCTGCTGGAACACTTGCTTGGTTTTGAATATGATACTGTAACAGGTAAGCTGAAAATCTCCCTTATATGGTGACTGGTTTTGATATGTTTTAATTACTATAAAACTAATCTCCTGTCAGCTCAAGAACTGTGGATGCAGGTTACAAAATGAAATTCATTCATGAAATGTCCCTGTCACTCACCGATCTGGAATTGCTCAAAGATGTTACCCATGACAACAAAAAGAATGTAGATCTATGCCACATTACAGTTTACTTCCATAGCAATTACGTGCCAAAAAAAAAAAGGTTAAGTGTTGTCAATGTGAAAGATTTATCTTCTTAAAAAGTTAGAGTCACCACAAAGGGACAACAGAAGCAGCACTATTGCTTGCTACAATAGCCAAAGACTTGCCATGAAAGCATAACTCATCGGCTCATCGTACCCCTATACGGATCATAAAAGTAGTCGTTCAGAACTGGATCAAAGCCATCTAGTCCACTATCTGATGGTGACTAACAGCAGGTATATAGGGAAGGTTATAAAAGCAGGACAAGCACTTGAAGAAGACACTGTCACAGAATACTCTCCCAGCCTCTGGCAATGTGCTAGACAACCATATCTTGAGCCAGAGGTGCATGTTTAATCTCAGCATTAAATAGGCTTTGGTGTTGTTTTCTTATTTATTTATTTTCATGAATTTAATCAGTAATCAATGTAAATTTTAGTATCTATATTATCACCAGGCCAGCGTTCTAGAGCTGAACTGCTGCCTGGTGATTTTCTTGGATGAACCCTCTTATTTCAGAAGAGAAAAACAATTGCTCCTTACTGATCTCCATTCCATACATGATTTTTTAGCTGTCTTTCATGTCTCCTCTGAGTCATTTTTTCCTAGCTACAGTCCTAGTATGTTTGATTATTCTTGTACTGAAGCCATTTCATACCTTTGATTGTCCTTGTCACTTCACTCTGCTTCTTTTTTGCTTCTATTATATATATATGTTATGATATGTGGGCCAAAAATGTCCACAACATTCAAGATATTGTAGCCTAATAAAGTTATATGGGTTGTTCTCCTTTCCTTCCCTAGTAATTGACTTCATACTGACTGCCAGTGAGCACTGAGCTGATGTTCTTACAGAACTTGCTATTATAACTTCAGAATCTTTGTACTAGTTGATAATAGCTTTTTCAGAGTCTGTAATTGCATATATTAAATTAGGATTGCTCTTGTGAACTCTTTATANCAAGACATTATAGCAATTCTTCACACTTAGTTTTTGCTTTTTCCATCAGGAAGGGTTCAGAACAGTCACTGAACTTTGTCACTTCAATTTTCACCCCTTTTCCATTCATTTGTGAATATGGTTCCTCATAAATGTTCCTGTGGGACCACAGTGGTAAGCTTGCTCTGGTGAGAAAAGTAACTACTTAGTCTTTTGATCAGTTGCGTATCCATGTCAGTGCTGTCCCTCTCATCGCAGTCTTAATTTCTTTAAGACCCTTTGGTGAATGACCTCATCAAATGCCTTCCAGGAATCCAAGGAGACTATACCAGCTGTATCTCCCATATCAATGTGCTTGTTCAGTCCTTCAAAGAGCTCTGGTAGATTTATGAGGAATGAAATTCCCTGACAAAACCATGAAGAATCTTGCCCAAACATATCATATTTACCCACATATCCAATAATTCTGGTATTTTATTAATGCCCAACACGGGTCTATAATCTTCTAAAATTCCTGCAGTTCCTTTCAAAAATTAGCATCGCATTTGCCTTCTTCCATTCCTCTGGTATCGAGGTGGTTGGTTGTATCTGAAAGATTTAAGTGGGTATATACTACAACTAGTAGCTCAGCTATTTCACATTTGCATTGCTTTAGAGCTCTCAGGTGAAAAACATGTGGACCTACTGGTAATTCTCTGTTAACTCTCCATGTGGTGGCCACTTAGAGCAATTCATCTTTTCATGGGTTTGCCATCGCCAGACTCAACCCTCCAAAACTGCTTCAGGTTCAGGATATTCTGCAGTCATTCTTTGTTACTACACAAGTAACTGAAATGAGAATTGTGAAAAGGCAAGGAGAGGAAAAAACATAACAACCTATCACTGGAAGACCGCACCAGCATGCTCCTTGCAAAGGCTGGCCATTCACAACCTTTTTATTTAACTTCCCGTGGCATTCCTTGAAAAGCTCTGCGGAAAAGCAGAAGAGAAAAGCAAGAGCCTATGTTCACAAAACCCTCTTTTCTCATTTGGTTGTGTTTCTTTTTCTGTCTACACTCTCCTGGTTCAAGAGGAATGAACAAACAAAAGATTATGGTGAGTATGGCTTTTAAGTAGGATGAGCCTTCATGAAATAAAAATTTCTGTAACAAAGGCTTTTAGGCACTGGGGCTTTTTATGCATCGCTCACATATAATTTAGTAATGAGTAGTTACTGATGTAATTAGGCAGTTGTGGACCCAATTATCCGATTACTGCAACTGACTGCACAAACAGAGTAATTGTACAGTGAACACACTCATGTACTTTGCATTTGTGCTTTTGTAAGTCTGGCATTACCCTTTCAGTGCCATTCCAGAGTAGGGACAGTTCACCCCGTTTATTATCACCTCTGTCCTTGGGGAAGTTGTAGCATAAGTTTTTGGGAAAAAAAGTTCTGGGTTTTCACAGAAGGCAGCTAACTTTAGCACTATCATGAGATATCTGGCAAGCAGGAGCATTAATTCTCTGAAATTCAGATGACATTGAAGTTAAATTTGCTAGCTTCGCTGAGTTTCCTATTCTCAAAGTTCTCTTTTGTGATAAGATAATTCTATTCCTTATAGATGCTGAAAGTCATAGCAGCCTTATCATCCAGAAATTTGCATGCAGCTGAAATAAACCTGCAATGAAAATTCATTTTTCCCCTTTATCTTAATGGAATATTAGAGTTTAGTGCATACCACAAAATACAAACCCAGACCTAACTCACAATAAATTTCAGCATTCTTCTTGAATCTTGACACATGGGTTTGGCTTGAGAAGAGAGAGGTGCATCTGTCAAGTCTGTGCCTGTGGAACAGCAATATAAAGAATTAGGTAAATTTCTCTTCAAGACTCAAGTTCATGTGCAAACCTTATAATAACAGTAGATTTTCTGGGCATTTGCAAATAGATCAGATCAAAAATTCATGTTGAGAGAGAGTGGGGTACATATTCTTCCACGAATTAAAGCAATGTGTTTCACTTCACCATTATATTTCTAGCTATGAATTGTTGTGTAGGAAGTATAATGGCTTGGGACAATTACTGAGTAAAACAGCACTGCAGGAAAGGAGATACTCTTTGTGGGATGTAGCAAAGGTAAAATCACAGATTGTTCTAAATCGCTTGTATAGAATATACCTTATCAACATAAAATACATAATAGTATTTTAGCCTTGATATGGCAATATTCTTACAGTGTAAGTCTTTTTCCTGTTAATCTTCCAGATTCTCATAGTGCACAGCTCTCTTTCATTTGTCCTTTATCCTAAAAAGTAGTTGATCAAACTCCAGGACCATGTTTATCTTGCTGGAGGCAATTAGTTGGGACCAACTGTCAAAGCCGCAGCCGGTTCCTAGCACACGTGGGTGCAGCTTGTCAGTGAGTCTAAGCAACAGCATATGTCTTCCAGAAGATAACTATATGGATCTTAAACTGGAATCAAGTTTTGTTTGGTAGAATAACACATGGAGAACCAGATTACACCACAACCAAATACTACAATATTTCAATAAGTGATTCAACTTCAGGCCTATTTTTGGTTTTGCAGACTGTTCGCACAGCAGCTGCCTTTAATATAAGCTCCAGTTTATCTGCGCCCTCACAGTACTTAGAGGTTTGAATACTCCTATTGAATTTAGTTCCATCTCTATTTTTAAAAGCCCATTTATCAGACAAGTGCAGCTGAAAGACCAAGAAAACTCTATGCTTTGAATGGATGGATTAGATTAAAGTGTTGGGCATAAGAAGTGAAGATTTTGTTCAATTATACAACTTCCCCTGTATATCAGTGTTTTCAACAGCTTGTCTTATTTAGAATCTGTTTAGCTGCAATATTATTAGAAACACCAGTTAAGTGTTACTTATGAAAGAAAAACAAAATAACGTTACCAATTTGTGAGCCAGAAATGTCTACCTCCTACTGAACAAGAACAGTCAAATAATAAAAAGCTCTTTGAAAGCTATAAAAAGACACCTGTAGCAAAATATGTTCTACACTAAAACCCTATAATTCACAACAAATGCAAATTGTAAAATCAACAAATGAAGATTAAACTCATAGCAATTGCTAAGTACAGGTCAGAGATGAGAATTTTTCACTCTAGGAATGGTTTTTCAGAATTGAGAAACTTTGTATTTGGGTGAAGATACACATCTAACGATGAAATTCATTCCCTTGTGCTACTAAACACACTACCTCACCCCAACAGGCTGTGACAGCCTCAAAAGGGAACCACAAAGGCCGAAAGCTTTTGGGTGCAAGTTCCTCTAGGAAGAGAAAGTGTTATCAGACCTGACAATGCTGGAGTAGCTTACTGGGAAACTGAGACAACCATCTGCTGGAAGGGAAGTTCAAACCCTGCATGGTGACGCCTTCTGAAACTGAGAAGTAGAAAAGAGAAACAAACTCTTGAAGCCTGAGCAATGTGTAACTGCGTCTTGTAATAAACGGGGAGCTTATTAATGGCAGATGAGTTATATCTTGGAACGAAGCAAGACAAGGGAGGCCTTCCATCTTATGAAGCGTGTACCTGAGTAGGTGACTCAAGCTGGGTTTGGATGTGTGGTTGTGCTTTCCACCTGTGTATAATTTGGACTGTTAACTTTGACTTTTAAGCCAACGCACAGCTCCTGAGTGGCAGAAGAGTTGAGATTTTTTTGCTTGCTTTTAAAGTGTGTAGTTCTAGACTGTGGAGGTGACAGCCTCTTTAATAAAGAGTGTCCCTTTCTTTAGAGAAGGGAAATGGAGCTGGAAGCTCACAATACAGGTAATTCTGAAACTCACTGCCTCCGGACTAAATCTTCAAAACCACTGCAGGAAGAAAGGCAGGTTCTCAGCAACCTCTCTCCTTTTTGGAGAACACTCTACAGTGCAAGCCAGGGGAGAAAAAGAGTAAGAGAAGAAACATGAGATGGGAAAGGAAAATGTTGCTCTAATTTTGAAAATTATCCAAGTAATGTCTTAAATGAATATAATCCTTTACTATGGTGCAGAAGCTGCAAGTAGATAGGCCTTTTGAGTAGAAAATTCTTCTTACTAATCAGAAAGAAAAAGTCTGTGCAAGCAATCTAAAAGGAGAATAATAGTATTAGTCACTCCTCATGCTCTGAGATTAACTCCTTTCAAAGGACTGATTACAGCTCTAAGTACAGTCCAAAACTGGTATTTACAAACCAGATGAGAAAGTGACATTTTAGCAGTTCACTTTCAGACCCTAGCCATTCTTTTCCTACTTAACCAAGAGTTGCTTTTATAAGCTTATGAATTTCCACTGTATACAGTTATTCACCCTATACAGTGAATTTTCTCTATGAATCATACTATGTTTCAGCCAGTTTGACAGCTTACTGCCTAGGACTGAAAGTTGTGCTGTGTGTGGCACCCCCGTGAACAGCCTGACTACTGCAAAGGACAGTGAAATGTCTCTCTGCTTGGCTTTTGAATCTCATCAGGCATCTGTATATAGAAGTCAGGCCATCATTTTGAGTACGGTTTCTTTTGCCTCCTTTGACGCGTTTGGCCTCCCGGTTAACACAGAACCCATGGGAAGAAACAAGGTCAGTTCTTGCATCGAGCACAGGGTGAACAGGGACAGGAAAGCCTGAGTGGCCACCTCCATGTGTTACTCTCAGACAGTCTTGGCTATTGTCCCTGGCAAACCAGTTTTCAGCTCTGAATACCCAAGGTCAGTGATGAATAAGCAATAAATTATGTTGTGAGAAGTTGCTGAGCCCCTGACAGAGACACATGGAGAGAACAACACAGAAGACCCGTTTTGGAAAGACGATGGAAGGAAAGAAGAAAAAACCAGGAGTGAAGTATGTTGTCAGGCACGGGCACTCTTATTTTCTTTTAATTATAGCTTGTAAATTTAAGCACAATAACCCTGAAGTAGAAAACTTCCATGGAATCTTATTTAACAAGTCTCCATGTTCTCTGGCTTCTCAAGAAAATAAGTCGCAGTCAGTTACCACCTGGTTCATCTCTAAACGTCTGGAGGGTGCACATTGCAGGTGTGCAGAGCAGTTTGAAGGCTCCTAGGAAGATGAGCTTGTCTCAAAAGAGCTTCCCACCTTCTCTCTTTGCCTTTTCTCCCTTGTGCCTGAATATGAGTAGTGAATCATGGCAACCCTAGGCATGAGTTGGAGAAGGGATGTGTTTGTCCAGCAGAGTTCACATAACTAAATATATGCTTAAGCTCTTGTCCGTATGAAAGCTTTAACTGCTGCTTAGCTCATATGCTGCCAAATGAAATCCATAAGGACTAATAACACCAGTGCTCAATGATAATGAAACTGTGTGGTCAGACTGAAAAAGCAAGTGCTCATCCTGTGTTGAACCTGAAGGAAGCAGGTTGAAAGCTTGTTAACATGGATAATGTTGCTGGAAAGGACATTAATATAGTTTTAAGTTTAAAAAATTAGGAGACTGAAACTGTAGTAACTACATTTCATTACAGGCATTCACAGTGTACATCTGGTAACCTAGAGGAAAGTGAATTGATCTCAGTATACATGTTGACACTGCATCACCTGCATTAAAAGAGCATGCATTTAAAGAACATATAAATTTCCTACACACAGCAAGACAGAAAACAGTAATACTGAGGTTATGCACTCAGCCTTATATCAGTCCTCTGAACTGATTCTTAACTGAATGACCATATAACATTTCTCTATTTCCTATTTCTGTCTGTGTATCAAGACTTTTATTTTATATCCTCACCTAGCCCCAAAGCCAGCAATTTTTCCTTGAATTGTTCCTCAATGCAGTTATTAGTATGTCAGTAGGTGACTGAACACTAATATCAAACAGAAATAAAGAAAAGGAACAAACATCATTGTTTTTTTAATAATGTCTCCTTTTTCTTCTTAAATTATAACCTCAGTATTCACCATCTAACTTAAATGTGTTTCTTGGAAATACAGTACAGGTGAATCGGTGTACAGTTCAGTTCCTATTCAAACCAATTAGCAGAATTCCAAGTGATGTAATTAAAAGGGAAAACGAGGCTCGGTTGTGTCTCTCACTCCCAGCCTTATGTTCCTTTTTTCTCTTCCTTCTTAGATTCACTACACATTTCACTTGGTTTCTGAATGAGATGAGGCTTATCTGACCACATTGTCTGTCTGTCCACCTTCACTCCCACATTGACTTTCAAACCCTCTGACTAAATCTACCTTAGCTTGAAGGAGCTACTACAGCATACAACAGAAAGCTGAATTAGTCGCCCCTCTAAGAGAAAGGTAGCAATGTGAGATGGGTCGCTACTCCTCGTGTTTGCCTGTGGATGGCTCAGAGCCAGCCTGTGTTCCCCGTCACTAAGGTGGTGCTTAGGAAACGCAGGAGGGAAACATGGGCAGCAAGGTCAGTAGCTGGGTATTAAAGAACACAGAGAAAGATGAGGCGGGTGAATGCGATAGAGGCTTAGACAGATATGTTGCCAGATTGTGGAAATTAAAATTCACAGGTTACAACTCACAAATTGAATGGTCTGTAATTTGGGGGATGGTGGAGGCTGTGCTTGATCATGGCTCCCAGTCCTCGTGCAGGTCTAAGGTCTGAAGATAAAATCCAGCTGAGTCATATGAGCACTTGGCTGAGCTAAAACTAAGCTTAAACTCTGGGACTCGGCCCACTGGTGGTAAAAGCTCGCTTCCTCACAGCATTTCCTCCCCAGATATCATATGAGTATTTCACCAGGCTACCAGCTTATCTCACCCAGGGCAGCTGTGAAAGCTCATATCAAATCCAGCTTCTAAAAGTACTATTTCACCTGGTGTTGCATCTTTCCTCAGTGATAATTTCACCAAGACTTTCATTTTTGTTTCAGAAATATGATACATTAAATACCAGGTCTTAAAAATGAAGGCTGCTGTATGTAATGACTTTCAAACATAAAAGTAGGACACGAAATATGAAAATCAAATCCCATGGCCCTCTCAGTTGTGGGAATTTCTTTCTGTTATAATAGCCAGTGCAGCTAATGTAGCTCAGCTCCAACTAAAATTATTCACATGCATATTTTCTTCTCCACAGCAGCTTTGCTATTTAAAAAAAAAAAAAAAAAACAATTTAAAAATGTTTTCCCCATATCATGACCTCACAATTACATCGGCCAGCTCCTCCAGCACCTTCAGGTAAATCCTGCCTTGCCCCCTGGTTTTGAGTACATCCAATTTTTCTCAAGTCTCCAACTTATTTGTCCCCTCCCCACTCTTGGCTGACCCTCTCCACCCCAAATCATGTCAGTAGCAGAGCTGCTTTTGCTTGTGAAGGCTAAGGCAAAAAAGTCATTGAATACTTAAGCCTTTTCTGCTCCATCAGTAACGAGGGTTTCTTCTTCACCCATCAATGGGCCAACGTTCTTCATGAGCTTCCAGCCAGCATTCCCTCAGAATCTCTCTTTCTCCCCTCAGTGCCCCTTGGCAGTCTCAGCTCCAGCTGCGCTTTGGCCTTCCTGATTTTGACACAAAGTACCTGACGCTGCTTTTATACTCCTGTATTGCTGTCTGTCCTTGTTTCTACCTTCTCTGCTCCCTTCTTGTGTGCTAGTTCACTGAGAATCTCACTGGCTAGCCACACAGACATCCTGAAACTCCCAGTCTACCTGCATGGCAAAACATTTCATTCCTGAGCTCTCAGTAAGTTGACCCTAGAAACCCACCAGCTCTCCAGGGCTCCCTTCCCATTCACAGCAGCTCCACATGAGGATCCCGCCTGACAATACCTGAACAAGACCCCATTCGCTTTCCCAAAACCACTGTCCCAACTCTGCTGCTCACCTTCTGGCCTTCCTCTGGACACCCACCTGCAGCATCTTGCAGTTTCGTGACCAGAGCTGCCACCAGCTCTGCCTCACTTGTGAGCAGCAACTCGAGTCAGTTGTTGACCCTATTCAGCTCATCTGGCATTTCCATGAGGACCCATCATCCATGCAGTCCAGGAGCCTCCTGGGTTTCCTGCCAGAGGTCGTATCGACCTCCCAGCAGGTTTCTGAAGGGCTGAGCCCCCACCCCAGGATGAGAGCCTGCAAGCAGGAGCTTGCTGCTAGTCTACCTAGATCTAGCTGGTGCTTGATCCCGGGGAGCACATGTCCTTCTGCCATGGGGGAGCTTTGTGTGTCAGTAACGCCAGGCACTGCCAGCCACAGCCCTTATTAAGCTTGTAAGACCTCATGGTGGTTTGCCACTGAGGAGGACAGCTAGTCTTCTATTTTCAGGAGATCAGTGAGAGCCTTTGTATCAACTTCAGGGAGACTTAATAAAATAAAAATGATACTTAAGAAACCCAGACCTTCAAACTCCCGTCTGAAAATAACAAGAGCACCAATCCAAATTACTCGTTATCAATAGCTGATGAACTTGGAAGATGTTTCATGTGCAATATAACTTTCCAGTTTGTTTTTGAATTCCTTTCTGGCATGACACCCATGGAACTTACCCTACTCCATTCAAAGACTGTTTTTTTTAACTTTGGTACAGCATCTAGATCTTGGGAGGGAATGTTGGTGGTTCAAAAAAATAGTATTACACAGAGATTTTTTTTTTTTAGAGTTAAATAAGAAAATGACCGTGTCTGCACTGTGGCACTTCTATTAAGCACAACTACACTTTGTTCAATCTGTGATTACGAAACCACTGTTTAGGGAAAGCTAAGATCCATTTGAACGCATTGTGGGGGCAGGGAAGAGTTATCAACAGAGCGGTAATGGAGATGTATGTCCCTGACAACAATAGCATGTCTGAGAAATCTCACTCAGGGATAAAAATGGTATAATTATGGTGGAAAAAGATACACTGGCTTGGCACTTGCAGCAGTTTGTTGGGCTGGGTGGCTAAACTAGTACAGTCTGCATCAGTGAGGCATGACCTTAACACTGTGTTGCACTACATTAATGTTTTTATAGCATCTGAAATCTTCAGTGCTGAAATTCAGATCCAAAAATACGGAACATGATGAAAAAATGGTTACCTTTGAGACTGTTCTCCTTTGAAGGCCTTTAAGACTCCATTTTCCACAGGAAAAAAAAAAGAGATCTCTGTACTAAGAGTGCAGAGCTGCTGACTGCAGTACACATTGTGTATTCTGTCAAAAAAAAAAAAAAAAAGTGGAGAGTGCTGAATTTTAATGTTACCATCTATATTCTTCCCTTCCTATACTATTCTTTTTGATCCTTAAGGTCCACACAGCAGATTTTCACTACCAGAAACTCTAATTTTAGAATTAGAGATTCTTATTCCTGAGGATGAAGAATACATTGAAGTGAAGATGGTATAGAAATGTCAATAGTTATTGGGAATAACTATCATAGAAATTTAGAAATGAACAACTTTGGCATATCTAGTCCAATACACCCTATTCCAGTCACAGGTACCAGCTACTAGTAAGGTTTGCTTCCAGAACTCAGAAGTTGCGTGGTGCTTTGCTCTCTGTTGCAGTGGTGTGAGAGTCTACAATCCTTGAGTTTTGTGAGTTTTAAGGGCTGTGTAGGAATGAACAGATTTTTTTCCTAACATCTCACTCCTTTGCTTTTAAGGTTCTAGGTGAATGCTGTTTGCCATGTCACCTCTGTAATGCAATCTCTGTTTACAAGGCATTATTTTTTATTTCCTGCCTTCCCCTAGCAGTCTTTATCTAATCAGGTTTGTATGCTGGCACTCATGCCTCAATACTGTCAGCAGGAACTTGATTCTTGTATCTACAGGGGTATATTATCTCCTAAATAATTAGCCGCTTCTCACAGCAAGCCACTAAAATTTCAGTTTTAGTTTAGCTTTAGTTCCATCTGTTATTGACACTCAGTATCTTTGTCCAAATAGGATGGCTAAAGTCTAACCCAGGAGCGATGGGCTAGGTTGAATTTCCCAGTGTATCAAGTTCTACCTATCTGATATTACAGGCAAACAACCTGTATTATCCTTCTCAGAAACCTGCCAAGTTCTCTTTTAGAACTGTTTAGACTCTGTCTTCCCTTATTTCCATGGCTGTTTTAAAACAACCAAAAGCTTTACTGATCTGATGGTTATAAACCTCTTAGCCATCAATCTACATTTATTCAGGGCCAATATATACTCATTTGTTCCTGTGCCAGTATTGTTCTTTAGCGTAAGTGGCTGCCTCTGTTCCAGGTGTTTTACCTGTTATGCATGCACAGAGAATAACCATGACCTCTTTCAGCCTTTGAAATTATAAGCTGAGCAAGCTCTCTTCTCTAAAACATTTTTCATTACTGTCATCACTTCTCTGCACCTGTTCCAGTCTGAATGCCTTCTCCCTCAGTCATTGATGCTCTGATAAGTATTGGCAGAGTCACACACACCTGCATGAGTACGTTTCATTTTTACTAAAATCACCTCATTGGCACATCTAAGCACTGCACTTCATGGAAGCTTCTCATTAGGGGCTTACAGTCAGATGCCGATCTGTTAATACAACCCTAAGCACTTTATCCTCTCCATCATTCCCGCTTGGCATTCCTACAACACATCCCAGGATATTTCTGCAAGGAATAATTTCATTCATACAATTTTAGCCATCTAAATGTTAGCGGTCAGGCTCCTCAACTTTAACGTAGTTGTCTAAGGCAATTTAGGCAGATAAATCCCACTCTGTGATTCATCCCATCTATCATGCTGTTCAGTCCATTTATCTCCAGTGAATCTCTAGCACTAATGTGATATCTAAAACTGAAGATCATGCAGACTGGGACATTTATGGGCCATATTCCCATGTAAATATCCATCCTTTGCATAGGACCTTGGGGCCACTTGTCTGTATCATGCTAGCCCTCTAAATCCCATTTCTGTCCACTATCTCCTCGGTTCTCTCTGAGCTTACATCATCCTCAGCCAACCCAAACAAGTGAAAACCAAAGCTCCCACACTGTCAATCAGGCTCACCCACTCTATGTAAACACTAATCCTCTTGGCCTTGAATTACCCTACACGGAAGCGATACATGAGATGTGTTTTCTCAGAAACCATTTAGACTAAATTACTCCAGATGTTAAGATGGACTAGAGAAGGATGAACTAGAAGACAGCAATGGGGCTTGGAAGGGATATTGGGAAAAAGATGGGGACTAGAGGAGCACAGTCACCGTTTGTTTTCCTGGTCCCGGAACAAATCAATGGACAGACCTATACAGCTTTAAAATTTGGTGAACTTCTCTGGGGAATATCTGAGAACACAGACTGTGGGACAGCTCATGAGCAGCGAGCCAGCATACAACCATACATAAGCCACACCTATATCCACACTTCTATTGTTTGTATGTATCTTAATATAAGAAAGCTGTTGATAATTGCCAGATTCTACTTCACAATTTTCAGTCTGGTGGTAATGTTTATCCACATTACCATCAAAATGTGCTAAAGATGTCCTAGAAAAAGCAATACTTTTCAATCATAATTAACTCTGACTCTCCGTCCTAGAGAAAGTTTTTTGAAAGTATGTTGTCTCAATGCCTCTGAAAAGAGGGCATTAGAAATCTTTTACAAAACAATAGAAGCTCATAAAACTGGGATAGCTCTGTAATTTTTATTCTGTCATGGTCCATGCAACCACCTGGCACAATTACATCATAAGTGCTATGATGAGCATTTTGATGCTCGCATCTATTTAATTTTGGCAAGTCCTTGATTGCAGCCTTTTGTACGGAGGCAGTTCCTGGTGCTTAAAAACTGCAGCTAGGAATTGTGATAGAAAATAAATCTAACTGATTTTGAGTTAGGAACAATAGCTGTAATGAAGATTTGCATTTGTAAAGGCATGTAATTAACATCAGTATTAGCTTCTTCCTCCAGCTAAAAAAGTCAAGCTGAACTACCTTTTGCTGAACTTTTGTTGGGTTTTGTATTTCTTTTGCTTTGCTGACAAGTATAAAGCATGCAGGTCAGCTGCTGCCCAGGTACTATTTTGAATATTGCTCATACAAATGGTTAGCCCATGAGAAAGAAGCAGCAGGACAAATCAGTAGATGTGCCAGAAATCAATGGATGAAGCAAATACATAGTTTATTTCAGGACCAGATCTGAGGCATTCACATTAGAAAACCTGAGCCTTACTCTATTTTGTAAGGCAAAATTGCACTCTAATAAGACAAGAATTTTTCTTCCATAGTTTCTTCATATTATGTTTTGCATGAATGTTTAACTAATGTATACAGTGCCAAAAATGGAAATGGCTTAGTTGTCCTTTATGCTCCTCCAGTCTTCAGATGTAGAAATTCAATGAGGCATGTACCTCAATCCAATTATTACAATTTTCTAAATATTACCAAATATGAAATAGAACAATGTTATTATTATTATAGACAAAGTACTAAAGCATTTGGTTTTGAACAGCTTAAAAGCCGTCTATTCCCCAAGAAGGCTGAATTCCTATTTCTTGCAACGTTGTTCGATTCTTTTGGATAACGTTTCCTTAGCCGAAATCTCCTTTAGCCTGTTTACTAAGCTCAGTAACTGCTAGTAGTAACGCTGAAGAATGATTTACCTGAGTTTTCTCTGGGCCAAATCCTGAGGTTTCTAATTAAGTTTTATTCGGTTCTTCATCAGACAAAATGATGAAGAGCTTCCCGTGAGCTTTCAGCAGTCTTTGCGTTTAGAAAGTCCTGCATATAGGCCATTTTGTAGGATGCAGAGCACCTAATGTGAAAAGCTCACCAAACAGTATGCCAAGTTAAGAAGCAAAGCTAAGAATGAACCTTTGAGATGCCAGCGTGGGATGGAAAACAAAGCCTCTCCTCATTTTGTTTATGACACACAGCCCTTGATACATGGAAATTTTGATTCTCTGTGGTAAAGTCCTTTACCAGTCCATGAGCAAAAGGAAGTATTCATTAACACTTAACCATTGCAGGCTGGAAAAGAAACACTTGGACATTTTCACAGAAACTGTGTTTGTTGGTGTAGTCCATTTAAGCCACAAACAGTGCTCCATTAGCCTAATGCTTTTTCTCACCCTTGTAGATGACCCAGTACATATTTAGAAACAAATTAATCTGACCATGCATTCATCCTGTCCTAAATCTTCAGGGATTCCTAAAACAGGATTAAATCAGACTACCATGGTCTGCAGCATTAGGATGAAAGTCTTCACACCATCCTAAAAATGCCCACAGAACCAGCATCACATGCTGAGTGTCAGGACAATGTCTTTTAACTGCATGGTGTTATACCAGGCAGCTGTTTTTGATAGCTATTGCAAAGTTCCTAAGTTGAAGGATACTATGCAGCAACCTTCTACATCTTTATGAACATTGCCAATTTAATATAAAAGTTAAAAATTTAGATTGAGTTTTGCTACTGTTGGGATTTATTTGAATTATGACTATGGTTTCAATGGGAAAATTACTGTATTCATTGTTTTAAAGCTCTAGTATATTACCTTTCCATGTACCTTGTATTTAAATGAGATGTTGCCATTAGTTTTAACAATTTGTTTATAAGAAGATACTTTCCACAATCGAAATTAATCCCAGGTGTAGGGGGGAGAGTAATAAAAGAATATTGCTACTGTTGTTNTACACCGACCTATTATTAAAATGCATGCACATTATTAAAATTGTGACAAATAGAAAAATTCACTGAGTCCATGAGAGTTTAGAAATATGCCAGCATGTTTATTTTACTGCATTGTCCTGCAGCCTAGCAAAAGGTTGAAAAAACAGCAAGGAGTAGCTCCCAACCTAAACTCTCGAAGGAGAAACTAAAAACAAACAAGCTAAAGGCAGAAAATATTATTAGATCTGATGTTAAATAACTTCTAAGGATTACAGAAAAATAAAATGAAACTAAGGCAACACTACTTAAACATCCTGAGGAAA
>VXAL01016267.1:68059-83533 GCA_013399475.1 Chauna torquata | reverse complement strand
TCATGGATAAAATTAGCTTGAGGAAACAAAAATACAGAAGGATAGGAGAAAATATAATTCGGATTTATGATAGATAAGAGGAATATATAGTTAAAGAAAACAATGTATTAGGAAAAAGCTCTATGTGATAAAGCTTTAATACATGTTCTCACATCATTATTTTTTCTTTTTTGTCTTTTTGCAGCTGTACATGCCTCCATTAAAGAAAGACAATGCTATGCTCATACTTTTTCTTTTGATATGCTCCCCCAATATGAGTATATTTAGTTAATTTATAGTGTCGATATGCTACTGCTTTTAACAAACAAAAAAGAAATACTGAAGACAAATTATTTTTCCAAGCTGAACAATTGTTTTCTGCTTTAGAATATTTTTCTCTCTGAATATTGTTATATATAAGATACATGTCTTATACATATAGAGAGAATATATATATGTAAGATAATATATGTGATCTCTACCTTTTCTTGTTCAGATANATATTGATGCTGATCTTTGGTCATTACGTTATGAACAAATGTTGCTACACTACACACACTAATCTGAATGATGAGGGGCAGGCACTGAATGATTGATGTGTCCTGGGAACCCCAAAATGCATATTTACTGATATAAGGCCAGCATCAAGAACCAGTTTTAATCCAATTACAGAGACTGTATGTGTAGAGTTTTTGTTTGTAGCTAATAAATGAAATACGTCTTTCTCTATAGGATTGGTTTTTTTCCAGTTCTAGACCTTTATTCACAAATAAATATAAAAGTAGACTGAAAACTAATAAATAAACACTTTGTTAATATATGTAGTAATATTATCCACACAGCATACTTCACAGATTCACCAAAAAAAAAAAAAAAAGAAAGAAAGAAAGAAAAAAAGAAGGCAGTTAGAAGCACTTTGTTATTGCCACAGCTGTTGTATACAATGGAGCACATACCCAACCTTAACTCTATTCCAATTTAGATACCCAGCTTTCACCATCTCTTTAATTGCTCTTTCACAGTCAGCCTGCACCAAAATTACCTTAAATTGGGGCAGCCAATGAATGCACCAGACATGCATAATTGCTTGCACAGAGAAATGAAGTATGCATCAGAGCACAATGCTATAGCTACAGGCTAACCACTCCAAAGTCTCTAGTGAACAGATGGGATAACTCAGAGTATCTTTCCAGCTGGATTTCAGCACTGTGGGCCTTAAGGAAGTTGTGAACTACAGAAATATGTAGTTTCTGTTAGTGCCCAGCAGTCAAATATCCTTCTCAGACATCTATCTAAAGAATACCAAACTCTCACTAGAACATGTGTGCCCTACTTCAAAACAAGTATCTCCCCTACTCCCTGAAATATTTTATGTTCTTTGAGTTGTAGCCTACAGACATCACCAAACCTGTCTGGGTCACCAACTGTCTGTGATGAAAGAGCTATTTGTAATTTCAGAGGCATTTTGAGCCTTCAAATTGTTTTCTCCAGTGTAGAACAACTGATCCAAGCTGAGATACATGGTAGTCCATAGTGAAGTGGCAGCTCTGTTTTCAAATGCTCAAAAGCTGAAACAGAAGAAATATTATCCTCTAATTTTTGGTGACAACTGGACAAAGGCTGGTCAATGAGGAAATGTAGAAATAGCTTTTTCAGTATCCATCATATGTAGATGTAGCAATCATATCTGCAGCAGAAATTATACAAGACCAACATAGCTGGTTAAGACCTAGCAAGCTGTTTACTTTTTATCTGTTGGTTCTCTTCCTCTGCAAGGGTAATTTACCTGCAAAGTTAAATTACTCCTTTAAAATAAAATAGTATCTATCCATATAATCTCCATTCAGTCAGTCTGTGTTCTAGAGTATGTTGTCCTGATCATTTAGGTTCCTCAGTACAACAGCAGCTGACCAGAAATGCAGAAATGGCCTAAAATATGCAAGAATTACAGGTAATGCCATTGGTTTTCTCTAATAGGGTTTTTAAGGAAAGCTAAGTGGCTAAACTTGATTTTCAGTTTAGTGTTTAGTTTAGACTGAAAAAAATTGTAAAAAGAAAAAAGTTCAGGCCAACTGTTCCGGACTCTTTAGGTAAGGCAAATAGAATAATTTTACATCCCATTGCAACACTAAGGCCAAGGCCATAAAGACTGTTTTCCTTTCTTTAGTTTATTTAATTTAATTTGATACTTTATATTACTAATATTCATTAGTTTTTCTATATCTCATTACCATATTGAATGAAAAAAGATGAAGTTTTGGAAAGCAAAAGTCAGAATTTTCACATTGCAACTGCTGGAATTGAATATTTTAGTATTTCCAAAGGAAAATATTTTAATTTCAAAATAAAGCTTTTTGATTTCTTGCAGCTCTATTTTTTTGTTTGTTTGTTCAATTGAATTAAATTATTCTCAGCCTCCTCAAAACTTCAAATTTCAGAGAATTTAATATTACTTAAAATCCCCTTTGCTTCTGACCAAAGCTATTGAAATTTACTACTTCACCTTTTTACATTAATTATGATAGTATTCAAAAACAAGACCCCAGTAAACCAAACAGTTAAAATACTGTAGAATTTAAATTTATGAAAACAGTTGTATACTTAAATAGTAACATTTTGCAGGATCAGAATCCAGCAAGTAGTCCTATTATTCTTGCAGCAATTTTGTAAGAAATTTAATTTGAAAATTCATCAGCAATAACAATCATTTTTAAAGGAATAAGTGAAATGTGAACATTTGATTGAATAGTCCAACCAACTTGCAGGATCTGTTTTCCAGTCATTAAATGATCACCCATCAATTCTGTTTATCCGAAGCTTGCTTTGTTTACTTGCTCATTACTTGAATAGTCTGCTAAAAGCTTTGTTAGAATTGTTAGTGTTAAAAATGAGATACTTACATATATATGAAGTATTTGTCTTACCAGAACTGTTAAAAATAGGATATCAACTGCATATTACAAATCCATTATAAAAATCTACCTCAATTGCAGTTAGTTATTTATACAAGTATTCTTAAAGAGGACACGCCTTAATCATATGTCAGCATATGTCTAAAACTAAGAAAGATGTCCCTGAATTTTTAACAAAGAGAATAAGTGTGAAACCAAAGCACACTGTAGATCAGGATTTTTTTTTTCCTGAAACTATAAGAATAACTGTCGAGTTTATTTTCAGATTAGAAACTCATTTAGTAAGCAAATACATCAGCTAGTAAGGTGAGAGTAAGGAACAGGGAGAAACTTTCAGGTTTTAGACTGGAAGTAGTGGTTTCATCTATTTCTACACTAAGTTTATGTCTAGAGTTTTAAACTGTGTGAAAGAGGAATAAGAAGGTGAATTAAAATTCTGTCTTTAGTGTACATGATTCCATCTAGCTTTTCTTTCATTCATTACTCTCTCTTCTGAGAAATGCTAACAAATGTTTGGTCTATTTATCCTTAAGTGAATTAAGTTTTAGCATCAGTTTGGAAAACTAGTGAATAGAACTTTGAAAAAAAAACTGTTCTCTGTTCAAGCAAAGGAAATTGAGCTATTTCCACAATAACGGTGTGTATAAGGGAAGATTCTGACCTTTTTGAACGAAGCAGTGTCATAAAACCAGTGGCACAAAGTTCTCATCAATTTAAGGCTACAAGATATTTTGAGAATTATCACATGAAGTCAACACTGGTAAGGCTGATTATGAGATCCAGTAAATAAAGAACAGGGAAAGCAAAAATGGTAATTCTATGCCATTTCCTTGCATCCTAAGCAAAAAGACCAAAGAGGTGTACATCTTGATATGATTTTGGTCTTCCTCAGATTTTTATTCCTTATTCTTCTGTAGGTCTTATATGTGGAAAATACACATAAATGTATTACCAACAAAGTAGCAATAGGAAGTGGATTCTCTCAAAAGATCAGATGCTAGACAAAATCCTTTCAGATATTATCTAATCTTCAAAATTTGAATAAGTAGTAAGCAGGACTGAGGGGGGGGAAATATGTTAATATTTTTGCTTTAAGAAGATGTCATTAAGAAAGCAGCATATTGCATTATTTTGCATTAATCTTTCTAAGATTGGCATTGTCTTTTGTAATTGGTCTCTATCAACTCAGATACATTTACAGACCAAAATATGCACAATGGCACTAATCCTAATTTCTGTTACATCCATGCTACATTATCAAAGCCAGTGACGGAACCTTTAGGTGTAACAGATAGCAAAACCTGACCTGTTCACTTCAGAAAATTATTTTCTCCCATTGCTTACTTTCCAGCCTTGTTATTTTGTTACAGACCACACTGCCCACAGAACTTAAACGCTTTCAAATAGACCTTAGAGAATTCGCAGCTAAGATAGCGTTTTACTACATACATTAGACTTTCCGTTCATTACCATTAATGCAGGAGATCTTTTAATGCCAATATGAGGTTTTAAAGTCCATCCTAATAACATAAGAATGATACTGCATGCTTCCCAGTACCCTTCATCTTAGCTAAATGACCTTTACTGTCACTGAGGTGGTTGTTATCCTTATGTTAATGCTGCACTGTCTCCAAAGATCAGTGCTTAGGGTGGTGGTTTAAAGTCTGCACTTTTCTGTTTACAAACTGACTTACGCGAAGTTGACATTTTGCAACTGGCATCTTAAAATGCTTGTTGTCTTTGTCCAGATCTAAATATTAGCCTAGAATATCTAAACAAGCATCACAAATGACAAATTTATTTTAACTACTTTTTTTCAAAGACTAGCGAAATAAGGCATGGTTTTCTATACCAGAGTAAATGCAGGTCTGAGATCCTGATGCAGGCATTCACACTTTCTTTTCAATAATCTCAACATTGCATACTTTGTTATATGTGTCAGGACTTTCCAGCATGCATGTTCATGCTACCACCACCAGTGCCACTTCTTTGTATTTATGGATCAAAATGCTGATTCCAGAAGATAAACTGTTAAAAAAGTAAACTGCCATCTTCCCTCAATTTCAAAGCAGGCCTATGTGTTGTGACAGCTCTTTTTCCATCTACATGCCAGTATTGAGAGCTATAACTGAAACCCTGCTGCATCATATTTGCTTTATTTCAATGATTAAGCCATTTTGAATTCAGACAACAATATTAGTAGAGAGAATTTATCAGTGCAATGCAAAATGGCTGTTGTTTAGTAATAAGGCTCTCATTTTCCTTCTTATAGGTCATGAGTGTGCAGTCTTTAAGAACTGTCATATATTCTATTTGCAAATAGAATGTAGTGTATAATTCTTTTCCTGTATACTGGTAAACTCTTCTCAAAAAAGGAGAACCTAGGGGCAGCAGTAACAAGGCTATTTTGCTTTGTTGCCATGAGGAAAAAAGCAAGGCAGATGAGTCAAGGAACTCCCATCTTCTTAGTGCATTGTTACAATATAGACACTTAGAATCACAGAATCATCTGGATTGGAAAAGATCTTGAAGATCATCAAGTCCAACCATCAGTCTGACAAACTGAGTACCATCACTAAACCCTTAGTGCCACGTCCACACATCTCTTATATACCTCCAGGGATGGGGACTCCAACACTTCTCTGGGCAGCCCATTCCAATCCTTGATCACCTTCTCCATGAAGAAATTCTTCCTGATAGCCAATCTAAACCTCTCCTGCTGCAACTTGAGACTGTTTCCTCACATCCTATCACTTGTCACCTGAGAAAAGAGACCGACACCCTCCTCACTGCAAGCTCCTTTCAGGTAGCTGTAGAAGGCGATAAGGTCTCCCCTCAGCCTCCTCTTCTCCAGACTAAACAGCCCCGGCTCCCTCAGCTGCTCCTCACAAGTCTTGTTTTCTAGTCCCTCCACCAGTTTCGTTGCCCTTCTCTGTGCATGCTTAGCAACTCAATGTCCTTCTTGTGGTGAGGGGCCCCAAACTGAAGACAATATTTGAGGTGCGGTCTCACCAGTGCCGAGTACAAAGGGACAACCACTTCCTTGTCCCTCTGGCCACACAGTTTCTGATGCAGGCCAGGATGCCGTTGGCTTTCTTGGCCACCTGGGCACACTGCTTATATTCAGCTGGCTGTTGACCAACACCCCCAGGTCCTTTTCTGCTGGGCAGCTTTCCAACCACTCTTCCCCAAGTCTGTATTGCTGCATGGGGTTGTTATGACAAGTGCAGGACCCAGGCACTTACCCTTGCTGAATGTCATGTGATTAGGCTCAACCCATTTATCCAGCCTATCCAGATCCACCTGCAGAGCCTTCCTACCCTCAAGCAGATAAATGCTCCCACCCATCTTGATGTCATCTGCAAACTTACTGAGTACATAAAAAAAAACATTAAACAAGACTTTTGTAGCATAAGGCAGG
Source organism: Chauna torquata (assembly GCA_013399475.1). NCBI lineage: Eukaryota > Metazoa > Chordata > Aves > Anseriformes > Anhimidae > Chauna > Chauna torquata. The sequence goes on along the minus strand of VXAL01016267.1, from coordinate 77,221 downwards.
AACCATAACAGTGTAAGACTCATGTGAATGCTGCAATGATGACTTAAGTGAAAATCAGTGCAAATTGAAGGGTTCGTCCAGAATGAGTACTTCAAGGTGAAAACTAAGGTACAAATTAGGGAAAACTAAAGACAGAAAGGTAGTTTTAGAAAAGCTGGAAGAGAAACAAGCAACCAAACAGCAATATATATATATACATGGATTATAATAATAATTTTTGGATACTCAGAATTCTGTTGCAAGTTTTTGTTTCTGTATTCAATCCATCCTAAAAAAATTATTCTATAGCACTATTAGCAAAATTTGATGAAGACAAGCCTGTATCCTATTGAATTGATCACAGGAATAGTGACTAGAGGATCAACCTCTTTCTCGTTTCGTGCTGCATTTTGAGCTAAGAACATCTGCAAAGGCAGATTTCTAACAAAAAAAATTGTTTGTCATTAATACTTTACTATTAACAAACTTGGCTTGCCAGTGAGATAACATTTAGTTTGGCTCCGTGTTATTACTTGCTGGTGGTATAATTAGTTTAACACTTGGTTTTGTTGGTTCTGTTTTGTTTTTTATATTCTGAAAATAGTAATTTAACTCATATCCATGAGAACCTTATCTAAAACCAGTGACAATCAATAAGCTCAAGTTTTGTGATCCTTTGTCAGTTTCTGATTTATTTTATGTTTAATAGATACTAGAGGCAAATGGAAAAGTTATATATAGAATAGTATTTTACATAGGAAATCATTATAAAAAAAAAAACCCTACCATAATGCACCAAATCAGCTCCCATTGTCCTTCTGTCCATGGGAAAAGAAGACAATATTTTAATTACTTTTTAAATTTTAGAGGAGATTCCACTTCTTTTTCTATGGTTAAAATAGAAGACAATGCAGTGGTAGACCTACAAACACATGCCTCACCTTTCTTAGGGAGATTTTTTATTTTTGGCTTTTCGTAGGACAACAGACTTTTAACAATTTCTGTTAACTAAGGAGTTTGCTTTGGATGAGGACTATAAATATGGGGAGTCACTTGCCAGTTCTGCCTCTAGTCTGGTACAGAATGGGAAAAGAATTGAGTACAGCTAATATTTACCAACAGGGTAAATGAGGAACTCAAACCAAAGGATGTATATTGCAACTTCCAGTGCTTCTGGNAAAAAAGGAGAACCTAGGGGCAGCAGTAACAAGGCTATTTTGCTTTGTTGCCATGAGGAAAAAAGCAAGGCAGATGAGTCAAGGAACTCCCATCTTCTTAGTGCATTGTTACAATATAGACACTTAGAATCACAGAATCATCTGGATTGGAAAAGATCTTGAAGATCATCAAGTCCAACCATCAGTCTGACAAACTGAGTACCATCACTAAACCCTTAGTGCCACGTCCACACATCTCTTATATACCTCCAGGGATGGGGACTCCAACACTTCTCTGGGCAGCCCATTCCAATCCTTGATCACCTTCTCCATGAAGAAATTCTTCCTGATAGCCAATCTAAACCTCTCCTGCTGCAACTTGAGACTGTTTCCTCACATCCTAGCACTTGTCACCTGAGAAAAGAGACCGACACCCTCCTCACTGCAAGCTCCTTTCAGGTAGCTGTAGAAGGCGATAAGGTCTCCCCTCAGCCTCCTCTTCTCCAGACTAAACAGCCCCGGCTCCCTCAGCTGCTCCTCACAAGTCTTGTTTTCTAGTCCCTCCACCAGTTTCGTTGCCCTTCTCTGTGCATGCTTAGCAACTCAATGTCCTTCTTGTGGTGAGGGGCCCCAAACTGAAGACAATATTTGAGGTGCGGTCTCACCAGTGCCGAGTACAAAGGGACAACCACTTCCTTGTCCCTCTGGCCACACAGTTTCTGATGCAGGCCAGGATGCCGTTGGCTTTCTTGGCCACCTGGGCACACTGCTTATATTCAGCTGGCTGTTGACCAACACCCCCAGGTCCTTTTCTGCTGGGCAGCTTTCCAACCACTCTTCCCCAAGTCTGTATTGCTGCATGGGGTTGTTATGACAAGTGCAGGACCCAGGCACTTACCCTTGCTGAATGTCATGTGATTAGGCTCAACCCATTTATCCAGCCTATCCAGATCCACCTGCAGAGCCTTCCTACCCTCAAGCAGATAAATGCTCCCACCCATCTTGATGTCATCTGCAAACTTACTGAGTACATAAAAAAAAACATTAAACAAGACTTTTGTAGCATAAGGCAGGAACCATAACAGTGTAAGACTCATGTGAATGCTGCAATGATGACTTAAGTGAAAATCAGTGCAAATTGAAGGGTTCGTCCAGAATGAGTACTTCAAGGTGAAAACTAAGGTACAAATTAGGGAAAACTAAAGACAGAAAGGTAGTTTTAGAAAAGCTGGAAGAGAAACAAGCAACCAAACAGCAATATATATATATACATGGATTATAATAATAATTTTTGGATACTCAGAATTCTGTTGCAAGTTTTTGTTTCTGTATTCAATCCATCCTAAAAAAATTATTCTATAGCACTATTAGCAAAATTTGATGAAGACAAGCCTGTATCCTATTGAATTGATCACAGGAATAGTGACTAGAGGATCAACCTCTTTCTCGTTTCGTGCTGCATTTTGAGCTAAGAACATCTGCAAAGGCAGATTTCTAACAAAAAAAATTGTTTGTCATTAATACTTTACTATTAACAAACTTGGCTTGCCAGTGAGATAACATTTAGTTTGGCTCCGTGTTATTACTTGCTGGTGGTATAATTAGTTTAACACTTGGTTTTGTTGGTTCTGTTTTGTTTTTTATATTCTGAAAATAGTAATTTAACTCATATCCATGAGAACCTTATCTAAAACCAGTGACAATCAATAAGCTCAAGTTTTGTGATCCTTTGTCAGTTTCTGATTTATTTTATGTTTAATAGATACTAGAGGCAAATGGAAAAGTTATATATAGAATAGTATTTTACATAGGAAATCATTATAAAAAAAAAAACCCTACCATAATGCACCAAATCAGCTCCCATTGTCCTTCTGTCCATGGGAAAAGAAGACAATATTTTAATTACTTTTTAAATTTTAGAGGAGATTCCACTTCTTTTTCTATGGTTAAAATAGAAGACAATGCAGTGGTAGACCTACAAACACATGCCTCACCTTTCTTAGGGAGATTTTTTATTTTTGGCTTTTCGTAGGACAACAGACTTTTAACAATTTCTGTTAACTAAGGAGTTTGCTTTGGATGAGGACTATAAATATGGGGAGTCACTTGCCAGTTCTGCCTCTAGTCTGGTACAGAATGGGAAAAGAATTGAGTACAGCTAATATTTACCAACAGGGTAAATGAGGAACTCAAACCAAAGGATGTATATTGCAACTTCCAGTGCTTCTGGAAACTAGCCTGTGTATGGAAAGACTGTGAACTGATGGAACTATTCATTGCAAAGCCCTCTTGATTTGCCTGGCACATCACTCTTTAAGAAAATACAAATGATTTGGCTGCAGGTCCTGCAATGAACCCACACTTTTTATCCTGCTAAAGGCCTTATCCAACATAAACCTTACACATCTAATATGCAGTTTATGCAACTTATAGGTAACAGAGTCCCACTCGGCAATTTTTAAAACCTCTGTTCATTGGGTACCAAAGCCAAAGAGGCTCCATAAATCCTGCAGTCACAACTTTAAATTTCCCTGGCCTCTGTGCACCCTGCTTTTGCAAGTGTCCTTGTTCTGAAGGAAAGAAAGATCTTTGGTACCTACTGTATATCTAAGCCCACGCAGGTGCCAGTATGGAGAGTTTTTCCTCTGCCAAAATGCTCCAAAGTAACAGTTTCAGTATGATAAGCTTTCTCTGAATATCCTTACTATGCAAAATGTAGTTATATTGGAACTAATCAGATCAACAATGACAGTAATCAGATGTTTTTGCCTAGAAGAACTGGGAAATCAGAGTACAGAAGTTTTGTATAGTCAAGTTCTCTGTGAACTGGCAGAAAGGCTCTAATAATTCCAGCATTCACGATAACTGTTTTCCCACTAATCTAAGTTTTGTGGTCAAACAGAATATTAAAACCTATCTGGAATAACTTTTTTTTTTTTCTTTCATCTTCAGGAAGTGCATTTGAAGAATACAAGTAGAGGGAACACAGGAAACAGAAACTACAGAATGTAAGAACATGCCATCCACAAGAATGAAGAATGAATGTGCCATCTGCAGGATACTTTGCTGTAAATAAATTATTTGTTAAACATCGGAAGACTTAAAAAAACCTATGGTTTAATAAGCTTGATGCAATCTCAACCAATGGGCATTCTCCCAGTGAACAATGCAACTAAACATTCCAATGTTAAGTCTTTTAGAGAACAGAATATTTTAACCAGCCCAGAGCTAAAAAATTCTGTGGTGGATATATTACTGTTTGTTAACCTGTTTTAAATGTCCTGCACAAAATCTCTCAAAGTCCTGTGCCCCTCAAAAGCCTACAAATTTATGGGCCTTTGATGGATCCAATTGCACTAAATTAACCTATGAACACTGGCTGCTGGAGTCATTCATCAGCCTTGTCTAAGTGGTGTTTTTTTTATTTGCACTTCTATACAAGCAACAGGCTGTTTGTTTTACAGTGTCTGATAACATTGTTTGTCTACCCCTTCATATTTGCACAGTTTGACATTCCCAGTAACAGCAGCAGTAAGGTAACATATACAGTTTTAAACATCCATTAATTCCATCTGTGGCATTTTGACAGAATATGGGTTATAGATACATTTGTTTTAAGACAGTTTTATTCTTCCTTCTCTTGCAAAGATGCAGTTTATTGCAATTTGTGAGACAAAAGACTTTTAAAAGCAGTTAAAGCATACATAGGCTCTCAAACCGTTAATGATTCTTCCAGGTAATTGTTTGCAACAATATAGGTAAACTTCTTTCTTCCTCCATATAATGCAGTATGTAAAATTTAGCATATCAATAATACACATATATCAAACAGTATGTAAAAATCTCTGTTTTATAGTACAACGGTGCTATTTTATAGTTTGTTATATGAAAGGGTCTGGCCAAAACGGTAATAGGTAAAAGCAAATATGGAAATATGAAGCCAAAGATTAAATAACAAAATAGTTTTAAGAATATTCAGTTTAAATGAACTAAAATGGCTTTAGATTCCAATATGGAATTAATTTTCCCGTCTTCAAAAGAAAAGTCATATATATGTTTTTTTCCTTTTAGATGTTTGAATGGTGGTGTTTTCACTTACAGTTATGTGAAACACAGATTTATAGATGACTAGGCTCAGAGAAGATAATTGATAAAAAAGCCCTCAAATGACTTCAAAGGGTAGCGCATCAGGGCCTAAATCTTTCTGAAATATCAGCATTCTATTCAAATGTAACACAGGGTTAATCATGTTCTCTGCCATTTTAATTCTTCCCAAAATCTGATGTGACTAAACTGACTGTTAATTAGACCACTGCATCTCTCTGTAAATCAGAAAAGCTAACCTAATCACCAAATTACAGTGTAGAGTTGTCAAGAAGAGATGAACCATAATGTCCTTCAAACTGCAACTTAAAATAGCCTTCCATGCAGTCTTGTAGGAGACATATAATATATTTCCAGATAACCTCCACCATAAAACCTCGATATGTAATGCACTGATTCTAACTGGAATAACACTGTTCCCTATCCTCCATTTTTGTAAATCAATTCAGTGCTAGATTGAGAGATAGATCTCTTCAAAGGCTCAAACCTGCTTTACCTTCTACTACATCCATGGGAGTAGATTATTGAACTGATTAAAACAAAAGAGAGAAGAATCTCCTTAGACTGCATGTTGTACAGCTCCTAAATAGTTTCTTGTGAAACATACAGGAAAGGCAGGTCCTAAAAGTCTAACAAATCATTTGCTTGTTCCCATTTTATTCCCTTAGGAAATATGGGTTTCCTATTTTTTTTTTCAATAAAAGTGCAATGTATTCCTGTGTAATTCTTCAAACCCTCCACTTTCTGTGAAATGCATGTTTATGTGCACAATAGGCTGCCATCACATTGTAAAAACAGAACAGTAAATGAATAAAAAGAATCTGCCACAGCTGTCACTGACAGAGATAGGTATGCTGAAAAAAGGAAGAAGGTATAGAGAAGTAGGTGAGAAAGCTAATCTAAATTATTTACCACCAATTCAATACAAAGAGGTAGCAACTCTGATATCTANGTTTTGTTTTGTTTTTTGGTGGGAGGGATGGAGAGGGAAGTGTTTTTAATTTCAATGGCTGTTAAGAGTTCTTAAATGCATTCTAAGAATAAGATGTTATTTTGAAGTCACAAACATACATATTTCCATTTCGTCTACCTCGACTCCTTTTGTCCCTACCTGCTCTGATGGTCTAAGAGGAGGAGGGAGGAAAGCTATGAGCACAAAAAGCAATTTTCAGATCTCTGTGGTGACAAGTTTCTTAATAGATAACATTTTGCTGATGCAGTGTTAACTAAATAATTCTGAATAATCCTAGATCATTGTGTCATTTAATTCCTGTAAATTAGTCCAGGTTTTGTTCTCACCCGGGGATTCTGTGTGCAGTCACATTCATGTCACCATATTTCTCCTGTTGAGGAAGCATAATCAAAAATGTCTCTCATAGACAGCAATATCTAACGTCAGAATTTGACAACTGTCTAAACAAATTACAACAATCCTTGAAAGAAACAACAAATAATGAATAACTACAAACTTCAAAGGCAACACTTGGCATTACTAGAGAATAAAGAGTATCACAAAATGGAGACTAAATCTACCACTGTAGAGGTGAGAAATGCATAGATGGAGAATGCGTACTTGCACAAAAATTCTCCAGTCATATGGCAGTGAGCACATGATATACCAATCAGTGTGAAAGAAAAGGGCTGCATTAGCTTAATAATCTCAATAAATCCGCTACTTAAAGAAGCTGAAACATGAGCCAAAACATCTCTCTCCCAAATGTACAAAGTAGTCTGTCTTGAAAAACTTCTTAATTAGAGAAATTGACGGGTTCAAGCTGAATTTTCAAAAGCACTCCAGATATTTAGGAACAGGGCTCCCACTGGATACAATTTCTTCTCATAAATCACTTAAGAGATAAAGAAAATACCACTGCCCGTCCTTCCATGTCATGTAAAACACGACAGAAGTCACAGATTTTTGCATTCTACAATTGACATAAAACTCCAATTATTACACAGAATGCCACTGAAGTGCAGTAGTAAAAAAGTGAATTAAGTCTCATTATTTTCAGTTAGTTCAAAAAGGACTTCAAGTGTAAACCCACTGAAGTTAATATATATTTTTCATCAAGGTAGCAAAATTTGAGCCTTGTCTCCATAGGAACTATAATTAATCATTAGGAGTTTGAATGGCAAGTGAATAAATTTTATATTCTGCTCTCAATGTACTTGCAAACCTACACTTACTTCTGTGTGAAAGATTTGTATGAGGCTTATTTGTACCATTTAACCAGGAGAGAAAAGAAAATCAAATAACATGAAACTGCATTTGGTCCCTGTAGATATAGTAAAGTAGACGGTTTTGCACAGGAGAGATTACAGTCTCAAAACCTTTTCTAAGATTAAAGAGTAGATTAGAGGCAAGCTTTCTTCACAGAAGTGAATTCCATTCGTAAGTAGCAGCCATTTCCAGTTGCCCCATCAGCTGGTTGTTGAGTTAGCATCAATGCTGAATGTTGAGTAATGAAGACTCTAGGCCAAGCACTGTGTCTTCTTGGCCCTCTGTTTTAACAGACAAGTGCATGATAAGACAAATTCAGAAAAATGTATGCATATTTGCTTTACCTTTTACTGATTTGGCCAACAATGCCAAAGTGGTGCTATTGTTTTGTTTAAGAAAGTACTTGACTAAAATATAAAAGAAAGCATAAATATTTTTTTAATGTATGAAAATGACAATTATATAGGTATGGTTATTAAAATAGAAATACAACTAGCCATAACTTTTCAACTTTTTGTCACTCAAAATGGCAAAGAAATCTTAAATCAATGTAGATGGGGCAGTAATAAGAGTCAAAATGCCACAAAAATTCATAGGCTTGAAATGCAGTTCTGAATCTTTACTCCAAGTCTGAAATACAGATGAAGAAAAGCATTTAAAGTCAGGGAACAATGGATATGACTGAAAGCCTATTCAGATTACTGGAAATCCTGTATCATACCAGAGATTTTTAAGCCACACTCTAGACTGAAATCAGTGTTGAGTTTGGCTTAAAGTCAGTGGTATGATATGATCGACATTTTCATGCAGCACAAGTTTTTCTTTATACCTGATTACCTTCTCATTCATGGCATGCCCCCCAAAAGTCAATATTCTTTAAAAAATAGGACAAAGAAATGCATCTGATCTTAACAAGGAATGAAGAACAAAACGTTCCTAATGTGAAACTGATGCTATTTTTAATTCTCACCAGTTTTGAATTGTGAGAAAAAGTTGAAATATATGGCTAACAGTCTGTGAATTTTTTTAAAGTTTGTGTGGTCACTATGAACATCCTAATGTGCAAAATTACACATTTCATTGTTTTGTTTTGTTTTGTTTTTTAAATGATGGTAAGTTAAGCCCACATAGAGATTCTTGGAACCTATAGGCTAGATAGAATACTGATGTTCTGATGAAGGTATAATCAATATATTTAAAATGTTTTATTTTTAGTCTGAAAAGGAATAGTAATAATTTATTTGGGGACTCAACCTATATTGGTCCCTATTTTAAGGATACTGTTCAGTAAAAACAAGTCTTCCTAATGCCAAACGTCTATTCAAAAGCAACATTCATTCCTCCCTCCCCCTCCCCCAGCAAATCTAGTTAAAACACCATTGCAACATAAATTTTATTGTTTGTCTATTTGTTTGCGGGAGGGGGAGGGGGGGTTGCTTTGCTTCACTTTGTTTTCATTTGGGGGGCAGGGGTAAGGAGGAGGAGATGAGGCCTTCAAGTGATTAAGATTTTTCCTCTCGGGTACAATACACAAAAAATGAAGAATTTGCCTTCATGAGATTACTAACTATCCAATTCATGTGTGGAAGTAGCATTTAGTAAAGCAACTGGATTAAAGTTCAGTTTTAAAAGAGGAAAAAAGTCATTAACACAAAGTTTTTACTCATTCTAATCTTACACTATACATTTTGCTTGTCACGG
>VXAL01016267.1:47045-67688 GCA_013399475.1 Chauna torquata | reverse complement strand
TTTATTTTGAAAATATTGACTTAAGAATTTTATTTCATTCTTCTCAAGATGACTTCTGTTAAATGAGATTATTTAAGTGTAAGCATCCCTTCAAAGTAAGAATAATGCATAACGCAAACAGAAAAGAATGAAGATTTCTGTCATCTAATAATATCACCTCAATTATTCATTTGTCAATCAGATGCTCTTTATAAGTAGAATATATATCTCTATATATTATCCTTAACTATTTCAGAAGTGGAAAAGACTTAGTACTGTAAATTCCTATATCCAAAATTTTTTATAACTTTTTTGATATCTCTGTATTCTTCAATAACTTTTTATTTTGCCACCTTGGCTCACAAAAGTCATAAAAGTCATAAACATGATACTTCTGCTGCTAAACGTTCTTTCCTACAAACAAATATTATATACACCCATTCACAGTATTTACATTCACATTTGATAGAAGTTCTTAAGAAACAGCATAAACATGGTTGAAAGATTTTTTTTTCACATTTTAATGGTATGAACCACTTTTTAACTAAATCAAAGACATTCCACCTTACTGTATTTTACATTCATCAATACCATTTGTCAAGAAGCAACAACAAAATACCTGCAGAACAAAAAGGACTGCCCTTTATCTTGGTCAATAGGAGCATGCTTCATGTACTCTTGTGTTAAGGAAAGGTTTAACCAGATAACTATAATTACAACTGATTCCATGAAATTCATATTTTGTAGTGAAATATTTATCTTTGTAAATTTTAAAATCAAAAGAATGTTCCATTTTTCTTGGTTTACTGACATTAACCTTGTTTGTGATATGAAACTGTCCACTTCAGTAGTGATCAAAAGAATCAAAGATCAGTAGACTACAGTGCTACCAATGTAAGAGGCACAACGACCTTATTTAATGCACAGGGATGAATTCTATCTTAAATATTTGCTCTTTAATTTTGGATTAGAATTTCAAATCGACTTGATATAAATACTACATAAGAAATACGATACTCTTCACTATTTCAGGGACAAGTTTGAATATAATAAAGCACATGCAAGCTACACTGCATGATACAGTAGATAAATCTTACCTTTTGATTTATAACTATTTCTAAGGAATTAGCTGGACTGAATTCTATAGAAATCCAGTGCAAGATGAAAAAAGAAATGATTGTTAAAGTTGTATAATCATAACAGTTGCCTGATTAAACTCTCTCATCAAACAACAGTCATAAAGTGCTCCACTGAAAGCATACTGATACACATAATGTTCTAAACAGCTTTACCTCTAGTATGATACTTCACATTGCTTTTGTCAGGATGTGATAGTTCTGTTTTACAGCTTCTTAATCCTTGGAGTCTTTGGGTTGAATATTAAACATGTTTATCAATCCTCAGGATTTTAGGAAACAAAATTAAACTAGAAGAAGCAGCACCACCTGCTGCTGATAATCACATCATACACAGGCTTTCTCTCCTACCAAATTATCTGTGTGAGACACCCAAAAGTGCTAAATGAAGAGATCAATAGCACTTATTATTCAGGAGGTCACCCTTTCAAATAGAAATATTAACTATCCTCCCTTTCTTCACATTTGGACTTCAGTTGGTATCCTGTTTAAAACTGGGGTTTCCATGATGCAGGCATGAATGTGGATACATGAATTTCCGATTTCACTACTGAATAATGCTACTATTAACATTTCAAGTCTTTATAACCAAACAGTGACAAGTGTTAAGTGTTCATTAACTAAAAACAATTTAAACTCTCTATCAAAGTTCTAACTGGATTTATTCTTTCTTTTTTATTTTCTTGTGCTTACTCATAATACAATGTCACTACTTGATGACAAATAATATTTCATACTGTGTATGTAACATCATTGTGTTGCAGAATCCCCCAAATACCTCAACAATGTCTTTGTTGCGCTATTCTCCCCATTTAGCACTTAAAAGCTTTTCTAGTAATGACCAATAAATAAAAAAACAGAGCTCCTAATATGTACAAATATAAAAAATTATCAAGAATTTTTGCTGGTTTGCAGTTCACATAATGCCATCTTGACCATTCTCTTTCCCTCTCTCTACAAGCTGTCTACAACACTAAACTTTGCTCCATAAATAATAGTGTATTCATGCTTTTACAGGCTTTTATATGCTTTTATGGTAGGTAAAGGTTGGAAGAGGTAGTTGACTGATTTTCACTTTTATCTACTTTGATTTCAGTAAAGGGCTTTGTCACTCTGTACACATAAAGGCTAATGCACCCTTTGGTTTGTAGAATGTACTGAAATGTTTGCAGCCCTCTTGGTATCAGGTCCAAAATGTGAAGCATTACTGTTAAGAGGGTATCTTTCTAATGTATTTGTATGTATAGCTTACACCTCTGTGAGGTCTAATAAAGGATTATGGTTAATAAAAAATGCGTTGAAAATTCCTCCTCCATGTAGATTTTGCTGTAATTTGCATTCTTCTTTTCTCTTCCCTGGCATATACATTTCAGTTCTCAGAATACACTGAAACCAGGACACACCTTAATGGCATGAGCAGGCTTCACTACTAAGATAGAACTGACATAGAAAGTTAACTAGTGGCTCAAGAGCCTTGAAAAAATGAAGTGTCAGCAGAAGGAATTATGAAATCTATAGACAAAATGAACAGTCATGAATTACCACGAACAAACTGGTATCTGAACTCTGGTATATAGCCACTCACTCAAAAGCTCCTTGCTATATGAGATCTAGGTAATGTATACTGACTCTTCCAAAGATTTCCAAAGGATGTCTAAGGAACGACAAACTAGTACACCTCATATCTCTGTCAGTTAAATTGTTCTCAAGAATAGAATCTATTCGTATGTGAATAAATATTATATGATAAATATGGTATCTTACAGAAAAATGAAGATGGTTGGTCTGAAGTTATGCCTCAAATCTACTGGGAGTTCTTTGGAAGAAAGAACAAGCATGCAGACATGCTTGAAAGATCACAGAGATCTTGGATTTCAAAAATGCTTGTAAGTGAAGTCCCTCCTCGAAAGATCGTAAAAACACTAAGCTGCCATGGAATGAGAGGGAAGTTCCTCATATGTGCACATCACTGATTAGAGAGAGAGAGAGAGAGAGTAGGGAAAAAGACCAGTCATTGGTGGAGGGGCACCATATGTGAAATCCTGCTGTGATCTGTTCCAGGGCCCATGCTGTTCAACTTTGCCTAAAAGAGCTGGAAAAGAAGAAAACTGTAACACAAAGTTTATGGTGATGTTAAGGTAATCAGGTTGATTGGGCACAATTTTGCCTTGGTAAATCTATGCTAGCTGTTCCCAGTCATCTTCATGTCCTTCATGTGCTTGAAAACAGCTTCCAGGAAGATTTTTTTCTGTAACTTTCCCAGGGACTGAAGCTAACCTGAGCTCCCCAGGTCTTGGCCATCTCAGATGGTTGCAATGTTTGCCTTTTTTTAGTCACCAAACATCTCCCACAGGTGCCGTAACCTTTCTAATATGATAGAGAGCAGCCTCACAACAACACTGCATGGCTCACTCAGCACCCTCAAATGTATCCCATCTGGTCGCAAGTACTTGGGTATCTCCGTTTGGCTTAAGTACTCCATAATTGTCTTCCTTTGATGTGGGCAATGCTTCACTGACACAGATTCTGCCAGTAGACTCAAGGTTCTGGGAGGCTTGCGGACAGCCTAACCACTTCAAATGCAAATAGACACAAAAAAGCCTCTGGCTCACGTAGTCCCTGAATTATAAATCAACAAAGGGTAGGAAAGTTTCAGTACATATTGCCTTCTTCTAGTGTTTTTTCCCTGGACATTCATTTTGGCTACAGTGTGAAATAGTTTCCTGGACTGGTTTCCCTCTTATCTTCACTCTGATTTCTTATATTTTCACCCTGCTGACATAGTAGCCATTCTAGAATCTAAGCACACGTTCTTTAAATGTACAACACCTAAAATAATATCCTTCACACAAAATTCTCTATTTTATATTTAAATATTCACAGCCAATAATTTTTAAACCCACATTGTCTTATCATACTTGAGAAATTTATGGAGATTTCAGTTTAAAAATATTCACCCAACAATAATAAACATATTTTCATTCTTACTGTGTGATGATGAGATGCAACTAACAGAGACCACAACAACTTGTGGATTTGGCAACAAGGCCAAGAAACATCTTAAAAATCCATGTGTCTGTAAACTTAATCACAATTTAAATAATTTTTAATTGTGTGTGTTGCATATGTTACTGCAAGCTTCCAATCTTGTATCAACAGCATGTACTTGTTAATAAATACGACTGTATGGCAAGCTATGCTAACACAACCAAAATAAAAACCCTCCACAGGGATTAAGAAAATGTCTAAGAAATGACTAATAGTTCACTAAAATCAAAACCTTAGTGGCCAGCTCTTTTCTTCAATTGTACATTTCCTCAGATGCAGACAATTTAATTTATAGAAGTTTTGATTGAAGAGTTCCTGCAGATTAACCAAGCCCGGATATTGGCTTACTGGGAAATTATCTTATTTATTGCCCTAACTTGGAACTGGTTTTGGATCACAGCTAAAGAGAAAAATCAATGTACAAATCAATTGCTACTTAGAGGCCAGAGGACTTCTGGAAGCTTAGTAAAAATTAGGACTATCAACAGCAGCAGTTAAAAATGTCATGGAAGAAATTCTTGTTTTATCAGCGCAAAGTTGATATTGTGTGCATAAATTTAAACTGATTTTTTCTTTTACCTTGGGAAACTTTATTCAGCTAGGTGTGGGTTTGTTTGTTTGTTTTTTTTTTATCCTTTGTTTTCGTAGTGTTGTTTGGTTAAAAATATCTTCATTTACACATTACCTTAATTGTGGCTTAAGAATTTATATTTTTACTTATTATATCTCTGTTAAACACTTTTTAGATAAAGTCGATTAGTAATGGTTCTAAACAAATCTTTCATCTCGGTGAAAAGGAGTTACCTCTGAGAAGTATGTTTTACCAACTGAGCGGGTGACAGAGCCATTAATGTTTATAACAGTTTGCACATGTTGTGCTACGTATCAGTAGTACACATGCTTGCTTCTGGCTTTCTGAAAAGAAGTCATTTGTCATCTCTATATTTTGACAACCAAAATGTAGAGAAGCAATTGAACAGAACAGGAGGAGAAGTGTTAGTCAAACTGAGAGAAAACAAAGATGAAAGCAGGATTTCCAGATTACCACTGGGTTGGTTTTGTTTGTTTGGGAAGTGTTTGGTCTTAACCTTTAATACAACAACCATTTCAATCAAAATACACTATCTTTGGACCAGCCACCAAGCCCTCCAGGACTCTCCTTCTCAGCACGTGCTCTAACCACTAAGCAATGTTTTCACTCTTTTTGTTTGTTTTTTTCCTTCTGTTCCATATATCACATATTCTTGCTACATAGTAACCCACTTCAATAGGAGAAGCAACAAATGCCTTCCGAGTCCTTCCAACAAAAAAAAAGCTGGTAAGTCTACTGATTTGGGCACTCTGTCAAGAAGTGAGAGATAAAGGTTTCAATGCCCTCAGGCTGAAAATGGAATCAAATCAGATTTCCCATCTTCTATGCATATTGCAATTACCTTACAATTTGGAAAAAAAGCAACAATGTCAACATTTTTGGGATGTCTGATACTACACCATGAAGCATGCCCTGAGCCTCTCAATAAGATCAACCTCTTTGAAGACTTAAACACCACACAGGATGGTTTCCAGATCCCGGTGTGGCTTACAGGTGAGGGAGATATTTTAATTCTTGAGGTGAAACAGCTCTGGGCATACAACACACCACACAACTGTTAATCACTTACAGATCTTTTAGGTTAAAAGCATATAGAGCAGGGAAATTCAGTTATTTCCACCATTAACAGGCCACAGGGAAGTTACTGATTTTTGGTCAGTTTCGGCCTAGGTGTTGGCATTTCAGAAAGCTATTTTCTTTAACGCTTTCAAATAGTTTATGTTTCTATCACATCCATCATTTGTATTCTAGTTCACATTACAGAAACACCAGTCTGTTACCTGTGTTCGCATACAGATTTTGTGGAAGCTGCTCTTGACTGCAGAATCCCTACCAGAATCTGTATTCACAAGAGTGCAACAGAGATACTTTTCTTCATTTCATGTTCTTGAAATCCCTGCTTTTCTGAAAATACTTTTTATTATTGCCTTTCCTGCAGATCTTCATCTGTATATCATTATTGTTGCTGGTACTTCCCAGCTTCAAATAATTTTTAGTACACATAAGTCATTCCTAGCTCTTAAAGCCACATCATTCAGTAAATTTCTTGGTAATTTAACATGCTGAACACAGTCCTACACTGTTTTATTAAGCATATCCCATTACTGTTTTAGTAATCAATAAATAAGAAATTGACTTCAGACAAAACACTTGAATTAGCTTTTTCTGCTAATATAACTTACTATTAAACACATTTGCTGCTGTTCTTGTTCTGTCTAAATAGCATTTAGGTTTTTTACACAGCTTTTTAACTTAGTTTGAATACTGACTGTTCTCTGATATGCCAGCCAGAACACCAACAGCTTCAGTTAACATTAGGACATTTCCTCCTTTCCTTAGTTTCACTTTTTGCTTTTTCTGTTTCAGTGTCCATACTGTCTGTAACCACAAAAACAAGACAACTTAATACCTGATCTTGCAGTATACTAACCCTATCACTACCCAAGGATTCCAATGAGTCAAGCGATTTTGTCATTTAAATCAATCCCCTTTAAATCAACGTTTTTAATTAATAAAATCTATATTATTAAAATTATAACCATAACTCCATGAGTGTTTGTATGTGTCATGTATTGTAAGTCTATTAATATATATGAACTATAGTACAGATATTTATTCATTAACTCATGATATGCCTTTTGCTACTTCAACAGAAAGCTGTGCAATGTACTTTTTTCTTTCTGATTTCTCTCTCTGGCTACTCTTTTTACTTCCTTCACTAACATTTTTCAACAATATTTAATAAGAAGCACATTTAAACCTCATTTTATTTAAGGATTTTAAATTACTGTATGCCTTTCAAATAAATAAAAAAGTATAAACTTCAGGCTTCCTGTATTTCATTCAGCTTCTGATTCTTTGCCCTTTCAGGGTACAAATTCCTTGATATGGTTTTGCTTGTTACCATTTTTATATATGCTGTCCTACTTTTTTCCTGGCTCCTTCACTTCTTCCTTCTTTCTGTTCCCTTATCCAATGATAAAACAATCAAGGCAAATATTTTCTCTGATTTTTGAAAGAGGATTTTTATGAGGAAAGGTTTTTGCACTGCCTCCTAACAACAGACTCACTCTTAATTTCCTTACACTCTCTGTTTTTCTTTATGCAGCTGGATCTTTTTGACAAAACATGCTTTTCAGGTAACATTGTCTTAATTAAGCAACTGCCACTGCCATTTATTAAAGTTAGTTTCCTAGAAGATACCATACAATCACATTCATCTAATACAATATACCCAAGACGAGCATGCTCTGTAAATGTGTAGTTAAATTTTCATCTGAAAGCACTTTTCCAATGTATGGTGAACTATTACTTCAGAAAATGTCGTTTATTATGTATCTTCTTCTAAAACCATCCTTTTGGGCACATCTCAAGCATTTGTTGGTACTGTAAGCACTACATTACTGAGTGCACCCTCAGTAAGTTTGCAGATGACACCAAGTTGGGAGGTAGTGTCGATCTGCCTGAGGGTCGGATGGCCCTTCAGAGGGATCTGGATAGGCTGGACTGCTGGGCTGAGGCGAACGGGATGAGGTTTAACAAGGCCAAGTGCCGGGTCCTGCACTTTGGCCACAATAACCCCATGCACCGCTATAGGCTTGGGGCTGAGTGGCTAGAAGACTGTGATGAGGAAAGGGACCTGGGAGTGTTGATCGATGCAAGGCTGAACATGAGCCGGCAGTGTGCTCAGGTGGCCAAGAAGGCCAATGGCATCCTGGCCTGTATTAGAAACAGTGTGGCCAGCAGGAGCAGGGAGGTGATCATCCCCCTGTACTCAGCTTTGGTGAGGCCGCATCTCGAGTACTGTGTTCAGTTTTGGGCCCCTCACTACAAGAAAGACATCGACGCCCTGGAACGTGTCCAGAGAAGGGCAACGAAACTGGTGAGGGGTATGGAACACAAGGCTTGTGAGGGGCGGCTGAGGGAGCTGGGATTGTTTAGTCTGGAGAAGAAGAGGCTCAGGGGAGACCTCATTGCACTCTACAGCTTCCTGAAGGGAGGTTGTGATGAGGAGGGGGTCGGCCTCTTCTTCCACATAACTAATGATAGGACTTGAGGTAACGGCCGCAAGTTGTGCACAGGGAAATTTAGACTAGACATCAGGAAAAACTTTTTCTCTCAGAGAGTGGTCAAGCACTGGAACGGCCTGACCAGGGAGGTGGTGGAGTCACCGACCCTTGCGGTTTTTAAGAGGCGCCTGGACAAGGTGCTACAAGATATGATTTAGTAGCTTAGTGGGTAGTAATGGTGATAGGATGACGGTTGGACTAGATGATCTTGAAGGTCCTTTCCAACCTTGTGATTCTGTGTGATAATACCCTATGATGAAAGCCACTCTAAAACTCTCAGTTTAGAAATGTGTCATGTGGTGCTGCAGATTAATGAAGCTTGAACTTATTATCAAGGTGGTATGCCATATAATTTGAACATAACATAAAAAAATGACAGCAATTAGTACAGATAATTATGTTATGAGATCATGAATGAATAATTCTTTCTACTTAAGGAACATCTCAGAGTGTTTTTCGGAAGAAAATGAAGAATTCTCTTCATTTTGCATCAAAGTGAAAGACAAAATTCTAGCTAACTTGTTCAAAAATATACAGATAGTCTATAACAGAATCGAGTGCAGCACTTGAGAATTCCAACTGTTAAACCAAGTATGTTGCTACAGGTATTCTATTATTCTAGACTTGGGAAATAAAGCCTTAAATGTAGGATAGCTCTGATGAGAAAGCTACTAAAATCAACAGGAAGTAATATCAAGGCCTTTGAAATGTTTATGACATCCTTTTCCTGTTACAAACAGATTATCTATCTTTATATATCACAATGTATGCTACATTCATACACATAACGTTGCTGGCTGTTTCTTTTGTTGTGTTTCAATAGCTCATAGCCACTGCTTCAAATTCTTTGTCAATAAATAATTTAATCTATGTACTAAAATACATACACAACGTTAACCCAGGCTTTTCAGAGTAACTTCAAAGAAAAATTAAGCCATTACATTCATTTGAACATAATGTTATATAAATATATCGTGTATATATATGGAATATATTTATCCCACTTACAATATACCAACCTAAAAGCTAGGCATGGAAGTCTCCAGTTGGTGGAGACAAAACTGGTGTTCTGACCTTAGCTTAGAAGTCATATTCAAAACACCATATAGTACAGTCTTCAGCTACCACAGACTCCTAAAAAGTCCTACAAACAAAAACAGTGATAGGTTTTTATAAACACTGTAAACACTTACATGCAGCTCCATGTAAGTCCACTTACATGGACTGCAATCTAGACTATACAGATATTCCTGACCAGGTTTACATTTATTAGTCTAGTGCCAAAACATAAACTCATTGGTCTCCTGGAAAAACATACACAGAAATTCAGCTACCACAAGAGATGGTAAAAGGTTTCTGTATCTCTCTTTAATAATCCCTTGAGAAATCAATGGCTAGATGGGATGAAAACAAAAATTTACATCATGTAAGCAGCCAAGTGACATTGAATTGGGAGAAATCGGCAGCTACCCCCCATTTCTCCACACTTGCTCTGTCAGTAGGGCACCACAGATATCACCATTCAGCAAAGCATAAAACTTTACAACAGGCAAAAACAGAAAAACAAGCTAATTCAAGAAGATAACAAACCAATACTTTATGAATCACTGCTGAGACCCCTCTTCTAATCACCATGTGGTTGGTGAGTTTTGCAATGTGCTTATGAGGGGAAAAAGAGAAGGTTGCAGCAGACAAACAGGCTGTAACAAGTGTGCACTAATTTACTCTGACTAGAGTTTCCAACTTCAGTTGAAAAAGGAAATTCTTATAAAAATCTCAGTGTGAAAACAACTGCTTCAGTCTCTGGGCAATAAATCTGTATTCATATAAGACTAACAGGCAATATAATAATGTATCTCAAAACAAATGGAGACAATGAGAAACTGACTACTCATCAATATTCCTACTAGCATTCACAGAGGTTTTTTTATGCTTAATCAAATGAGACTTGGACAGTTTTCAAACATGAAAAAGATGATACACAAAATTCATGTGTCAATTATTTGTCACGCACTTTCCTCAGAAAAGGACTACTATTTTGGTCATTTTAAAGCCTTGGTAGTGACATCTTTGTTTACATATCATGTTAGGGAGAAAGCAATGAAAGCATGTAAGCATCTCATTACTGATTGAAGAAAAGCTTCATCTCACATTAAATTCAAAATCTGAAGAAATTCAGGTTCATAACTAAAATATTATAGCACACATTTTCGTACTTAAAAAAAAAAATCAGACTACTGCCCCAAACTTACATTTGGAAAATATAGTATGGAACACATCAAGAACTTAAACTTGTCGTTCAAAAAAATGTTTTGATACAGAGTATTATACATGCAGTTTATGTATTGACAGATCAGCTTTTTCAAGTGAAAACATTTGTTCAAAAATTCTCATTTTGTTGTTCTAGATCATGCAGAGGAGTGGGAACTCCAAGAGGAATGTTGCTGATCCAGGGAAATCTCTAAATGCCAAGTTAGAGCTTTGGGTTTAAAGCAGTAATTTTGGTCATCCATATTAGCAAATGCACATCTACAACACTGTAGAATTTGAGGCATCGGTGAGAGACTGAACAACTCATTTCTGATTTCTATGTTAGGATCTACTTCTGCTAACTTCTAGCTTTACATTAGCATCTACTTGACTCACTAGAGAGAAAATGGAGAGAGGAATTTACAAGAAATTTGTTCTCCACTGTGAATTTCAACTCATACCTCTCACCTACATGTCACAATTGATAATTTTAGTTTCCAGGCCTTCTCTATAGGCAGCAGAGAAAGATGCCTGATAAGTCCGTGAAAGTATTATCATTTTGTCCTACCATACATAGGATGAACTTTCCCACTGAGATTCTTCTTTCTACTGTCTACAGAAGAAGCATGGACATCTAAATAGCTACAATTATATGAGACAAATATTTTAAAATCCACAACATATGTACAGAAGATGACTGTCATTGCGTTTAGTTATTGATGATAAACTTTTTCCAATTCTTTTATACATCAAGCCAGCCATAGGCTATATCCTGTTAAATTCTTATGTCCTCTGTGAATCTCACAGGATCATGACCTGCCACTACCTCACAGAGTTTTTACAGCTGTACTGATTCCAAATTTACAACAATGTCACTTGATAACATGTTCTCTGATACTCAGGAGAAAGAGAATGAAAGGAGAAGTTACTTAGTTGTCATTATGTTTTCTCAAACTTTGAATAGATATTTATTATTTTAAATATTATTGCTTCACCTTTCTATTGGCACAAAATATAGGACAGAAATGGTGACAAATCTTCTGATATAGCAATTTAGAAAGCCTCATCACTCGTGTAACATAATGCTATGCATCCAGGATTACAGCTCCTGCCCTGAGGAATTTCTCACAAGTATAAAAAGATCACAGTGAAGAAAAAAAAGTCTCTTCTAATACTTTACACATAGATTTAATGGTGCAAGAAAAAAATACTCTTCATCTTTAGCAAACAAAATTTATTTAACTATTTATATCATTTCTAAAGGAAAATTTCTAAAGGAAATTAGTGGTCAAATGTATCTTCCTAGGGGAGGAGAAGTAGAGGATAGAAAGAAAATATAGCAATTTCTGAAGTGTTAAGGTGTCCACTGGAGTACTAAGTTTATGCATCAAATTTCATAGACAGGGTTGAATGGAAAGTACCCAAAGGGACACAAAAATGCCNGTTTGGTTGTTTTTTTTTTTAAGCCTTGAAAAGATTTGGCAGAGTAGATAAAACACATTAAAAGATTGCTTCATTCTGTCAACTGCATTGTCCAACAGGCAAGTAATATTAATTAATCTATACAATGCACAATGTAAATATTACACATCTAGCAGAATGTTACAGAAATGCATAACTGAGTTAAATATTTATATTTTACACAATTCTTTTTAATTCTGCTTAGTAGATGTAAAGATCTGTTTTTGTTTTAAATTTTTAAATTCTTTATACACACACTGTTCTGACAAAGATGCTGTATATGCTGAAAATTATAAATAACATACCAGGAGCTGTAGATCAACTTTCTTCAAAGCTTTAAAAAATATTCCTCTAAATTGGACTTATATGTAACACAGTAAGCTTTAATTTATATCTGACAATCAAGGAACTATTTTCTTTGTGCAAAGACTGTAGCTGAAATTTGAAACAGGCACAGATTTCAGGTTCATTCAGTATTCTTTCTATGGCTAATAAGAATTTGGGCTTGGTCTCCAGTGCACATTCTCAGCAAGCACTCAAGGCTATGCTCGGCATGTAAAATGTTCCACTCTCTAAAATAAGACTTTTTAAAAAATGCTTAATTTTGATAACTCGTTGTCTTTTAATAACACAGAAATCAATGCAAGCTCTTTACCTTCATAGCAATGGAAATCCTAAAAGTTCAAACACACTTATTGTAGTGCCAGAGTAAAGATATTCACAGCTAGAAGGGTACTTCACTGTTACATTTGTTGTAGATTGGAAAAAAAAAACATCTCATTTCTCCCCTTGGAATCCAATAGATGTGAAGCAGCCAAAAGCTTTTTAATTTTTGCATAACGTAGAATAAAGGAAAACTAGACAGGAAAGGAAAGTCAAATAAGCCAGAGGAATGGGAAACTAAATATTAGAAAATGTCAGGCTGATGCGAGCAAGAAAGAGGAACAATGATATCAGGGAGAAAACAACCTGAGAAACCGATGCATGGGGAACATATACCAGGGATGACTGACCAGAGTACCTCTGAGGAAGCTTAAGCCCTGCACATTCAGTTCCTCTCCTGATCAATTTGAACAAATCCTTCTTTGATTGCTTGCTTGCTTGCTTGCTTGCTTGCTTGCTTGCTTGCTTGCTTGCTTGCTTGCTTGCTTTCAGCTCTATCTTCTTATTTTGGTCCCCTCCACCCCTACCCCACTTGCTCTGTAGCTTTACTTCTCTTAACTTGTTGCAGCAATTGTAGCCTCAATATATTCAGCTGTGTTAGCTTCAGTGAATTTGGCACTCACCTGATTGTCTAATATGACAGACGCAGAACCTTGAGAGAGTTTTGAGAGGAGCTGCAGCTCCCTGACTTCAGTATAGCTGAACGTATGACAGCTCAAATGTGATACAAGTCTGACTAACAGAATAATACCACTCATATGTGCAATGTGCGGTAGGTGACAGCAGCTCTGAATATTTCAAATGTACATTTCTTCAATTAGAAAACTAAAAATAGCTCAGCTATAAGCCTGCCTAAGAGCCTTATGCAAAATCTACTATGATCAACAGGAACCTCTCTTTTGATATTAATGGAAGTAAAGAATGCCGTTAGGTTGACTGGAGTTTGGTTTTGCTTGTTTTGCAAGAAAGACAGAAAGTATGACTATTCTGCCAAGCAAGCATTTTTACAGTCCACCTACCTTGTAACAAGTAAGTACAAACACAAATGTGGGAAAAAGCCTCTGCAATAATTCTGAATGTATGCATGTCATTCAGTTCAGAGAGAAAACCAAGCATTTCTGTTTTGGTGTCTTGTTTTGAGACTGATTAATTGAACAAGCTGTTGTTCTGTCTGCATTATCAACTAGAGGTTTAGATCCTACACACGACAACTGGTCAAGGTACAGTTAAAAGAAAAATCCTGAATCTGTGCACAAGAAGAAACTGGAAATTCATCCTTCCTGACATTATGAAAAACACACTCATGATATGGCACTGAGCTTTGGAGTTTCGTTCCAAGGCTCATGCACCCGGCAACACTCCTGTCAGCCAATTTTACGTGCCAGGTGTCTTGGAGGAAATGGGATCCTGGAAAGGAAAACCAATAGAAAAGAAAAGAATACTAGGCTTACTTCATGTAAACATGATGAGGTTCTTTAATACAGGAAAAACTCCAGGCCAAATGCTTCAGGTCTTAAATTGAGCAAAACTTCCAGTACAGTCAAGAACTTCACTGATTAGAAATCACAGATTTGGCTCAATGTGATTGATGCAAGACAGATCAGAGGTATTGTGTAGCTGACAAAAAATTTTGTATGGATAGTGCTATCAACACATTCCCCACATTAACATTAGCAAAGCTCATAAACTTATAGGCAAGGTGAAAAGGAAAAAAAAAAAAAAAAAAAAAAAAAAAAAAAAAAAAAAAAAAAAAAAAAAAAAAAAAAGAGGGAATGAGCCATTAACTTAAGTTAAGCCAGGAGCTGAGACATTAACTTGAGTGTTTTTTGAAAATAAAGCTACATTTCTTTAATGAAAGTGCTCTTTCGAATTTAATATGAAGAAGAACAGCAAATGGCAGAAAACAGGAACTTAGATAAAAACCACCACTGTCTCCATAGCTAAATTTGCTATGGTAAATTTAAAAACTGGTAATCATTCTTATAAAACTATAAACTAAAAAAGTAGTGACAGGAAAGTCCACCACAGGGGTGGAGAGACACTACGGACTTCAAGAAACTTTGCAAAAAAGGAGTTGTTTTGGTGTACTTGAGACATTTACTTCCAGTACTTCAGCAAAAGGAGAAGTGCAATTGCTGCAAAAAAAATTGCAGTAAGAGGATAAATTCTAATGATCTGGTAAATATTTTACACTTGAATCAAAAATGAGAAAAATAAGTTCTTATTATATTATTTTATCCTTGCCATGTCCCCTGACAAGGTATGGCAGAGATATAGTTAACTGGCCCCATTTCGGTTACTATCAGAATGCAGGGGAATGTACCAACAATAAAAAGAAATGGAATTCATATATCTTCATTTTCAGATCAACAAGAAAAAACGTGAGGATGCAGTGTCCCTAATCCTGAGTACTTAGGAAACCACAATACCTTATTTCATAACCCTGCATCTAAATTTTTATTTTTATGTCTTGCAATTTGCATAACAGAAGGATTCTTTTAAGGCTTACTCCAATGAAAAAAAAAAAAAACTTTTTTTTTTTTAACATCTTCACATGTGGGTGTATAAATTTGCAAGAAATAGACTGGAAACTTTTTACCTATTTCTGCTGGATGAGATGCTTGACCAGAACAAGACATCTCCTAAGGAAGCACCTGAATTAAAGGCAGAATAAAAACCTTAAGATTTAGCACTTGCTACTGTATGTAAGCCCCATGTAATGCCTTTTCCCTTGAGTCCTTTTCACTTGAGGTTATATTTCTTGTCACTCACTGACATTTATCTGTTGAAAGATAATGCAGAGAGGACAGCAGTTAAGAATGCAACCTTACAGCATTTAATATGATAGGGGAACATTTATCCTGAGAAATTACAAATAATTCAGAGGCCAGCAGTATTGAAGAAAGGAGGTTGGTTAAAAATATGATACAGTGTTACTGAAAACCAAAATTAGGGGAAAACATAGATAGCTTCTGTCAGTGGTTTTGCTGGGATTTTAAAACACTTAAATAAAAGAGCATTTTCATATTATATATTAACCAAAAGTGACAAATTTAAGGGTCCAAGAACTAGAGGTGATGTCCTCAGAAAATCTTTTAATAAGAAATGAGAACCTAATTCCCTAGGGCCATTTTAAATAGCCCTAGTTCTTGGCATTTACTGAACACTTTCAATTCCCTGGATTCAACTGACCTTAAAGCATTTGGCTGTAAAGAGACCAGGCTGCCAGTGTGGAAAAGCTAGCATGGTGATTTTTTTATATATTTTTATTGTTTTTAATTCAGGCAGAATTGCTGGAAAAGGTAAAAGGAGGAAATGCTTTTAGGCCATTTTGAGGGAGGGAAGAACAGATTATCAACCAAGAGGAAATGATTGTGTGAGCAGGGTGAGCCACAAACACTAAAAAAGTATTATAAAAGGAAAACCAAACATATCTCATTTCGATTCTGAAAAAAAAAAAAAAAGATGGTGGAGGGATAGAAAATGCACTGAGCAAAACAAGGTTTTACTAGTGTGTGGTGGTTTTACCCAGCTAAACAGGCGACCTCCACCACAACCGCTCGCTCACTCCCCCTCCTCAAAGAAACAGGGGGAGAAAATATGATGGACAAGAGCCCAAGGGTTGAGATAAGGACAAGCAGGTTACTCACTAATTATCGTCACGGGCAAAACAGACTCAACATAGGGAGATTAGTATAATTTATTACTATCACTAGCAAACTAGAGCAGTGAGAAACTAAAAGCAAACTAAAAACACCTTCCCCCCATCCACCCTCTTCTACCTCCTCCCCCCGAGCGGCACAGGGGAACGGGGAATGGGGGTTGCGGTCAGTCCATATCGCTTCGTCTCTGCCGCTCCTTCATGGTCGCTCTCTGTTCCCCTGCTCCAACGTGGGGTCCCTCCCACGGGATGCCGTCCTTCCCGAACGGGTCCTGCGTGGGCTTCCCACAGGCTGCAGCTCTTCAAGAGCTGCTCCAATATGGGTCCGTACCACGGGGTCCATCCTTCAGGAGCAAACTGCTCCAGCATGGGTCCCCCACGGGTGGCAGCTCCCACCGGATCACCTGCTCCTGCGTGGGCTCCTCTCCACGGGCTACAGGTCCGGCCCGGAGCCTGCTCCTGCGGGGGCTCTCCATGGGCTGCAGCCTCCTTCAGGACAGATCCACCTGCTCCACCGTGGGCTCCTCCACGGGCTGCAGCGTGGAGATCTGCTCCGCCGTGGTACCCCACGGGCTGCAGGGCGACAGCCTGCTCCACCATGGTCCTCACCACGGGCCGCAGGGGAACTTCTGCTCCGGCGCCTGGAGCACCTCCTCCCCCTCCTTCTTCACTGACCTTGGTGTCTGCAGGGCTGTTCCTCACTCCTCTCACTCCCAGCTGCTGTTGCCCAGCAGTTTTTTTCCCTTTCTTAAATATGCTCTCACAGAGGAGCAAACAACATTGCTCATTGGTTCAGGTCTGGCCAGCGGTGCGTCCCTTTTGGAGCCGGCTGGAGCTGGCTCTTATCTGACATGGGGCAGCTTCTGGAATCTTCTCACAGAAGCCACCCCTGTGGCCCCCCGCTACCAAACCTTTACCACGTAAACCCAATACATAGTGCTAATTATTTGAAAGGCCACTTTCACCTCCCAGTGGCAGAAATCCAAAGCAGAGTAGAATTTTTACATAAATATTCCACAACATTAGTTCCAACCGCTACACCTTAAATGTAGTGCAGCTGCAGACATTTACTATAAATTTTTAATTTTTCAAACTGTAATGAGAAATATTTAATGGTTAGACATTTCCTTTCACTTTACACACTAAAGAGATATTCAGAGGACACAGGAGATATTTTAACATGTGGGGAAAGGGGACAATTGTGATGTTGTTAAGATCAGCTGTTGCATAACTACAATAAAATTATCAAGAATAACATAAATACATCAATAAGGAAGTTGGAATAAACTTTTGAATTGCATTAGAAAAAACGTTTTCCTCATTTATCTAAAAGTAATTCCAATTTCTGACATATGAGGAGAGGCTGAGAGACCTGGGACTGTTCAGCCTCTAGAAGAAAGGTTCAAGGGGGATCTTATCAAAGTGTATAAATGCAAGATACAAGGCAGTAAAGAAGACAGAGACAGTCTTTTCAGTGGTAGCTAGTGAAAGGAAAAAAGGCAAGGGGCACAACATGAAATAAAGGAAATTGCACTCAAATGTAACAAAAATCATCCTTCTGCAAGGGTACCCAAACACTGGAACAGGCTGCCCAGAGAGCTGGTGGAGTCTCCATCCTTGGAGATAATCAAATCCAACTGGACACAACCCTGAGCAAAGTGATCTGGCTGACCCTGCTTTGAGCAAGGGGTTGGTCCCTTCTTACCTCAGTGATTCTAAGATCCTGTAACAACAGAATAAAATAAAAGAGGTTCTCTGGGGGAAAATTATACTAGCTAATTAAACTACTTCCCTAAATTTACATTTACCAAAGGAAGAGCAATGCAATTACAGATATTTTAACATTATGGTTTTAATTGGAAAAATCCGAACAGCAGCTATGTCTCTTTCCAAAATCATCAATCTCACCAATTCAAAAAGAACTCACAAAGGAAGAATTAACTTGCATCTCTAGGTGTAACAAATAGCAAACAGATGCCATCTTAAAATATCATCAAAGCAATTTAGCTGTATATTTGGTTTTATCAGACTGTCACTATTGTAAACGTCATCTGCAATGGTATGGCCTAAAGTAAATGAGGAATGTGACAGAGCACTCAGATGATCTAATACTCTTATATACCATAGTGCCTGCACCACCATTTCTTACCTATTCGGAAGTATTTAATTGTTGATTATTTTGGATCTTCTATTCTCCAAAGTTATGTTGAATTGTTACTAAAAAGTAGTTGACGAGCAGCTAAGAGAGCAGCTCTCTCTTCATGATATATTGAAATTTATTGGTAATTTACTGTACAAGTGGAATCCCGTTTATTACATAAGAAAAAATAAGGAAGGGACACTCCTACAGCACACCACTTTCTAAATTGAAATGTCCACATTTTTTCACTTTTGTTGCCAAGCTACAAATAAGTAAAACATAGGCTGGTGGCTATCAGTTAAGTCCAATTTGTCCATGTTTAATGTTGCAGAAGGATTACAGGTAGCTAGAATGTGCCCAGATTTCTGTTTGAAGAAGACAAAATGTTAAATGTTTTAAAATTGTGTGCTTCTCAGGAGATAAGTATATTAATTGCAAACGTTTTATGTCAGATATGAAAATTTAAAGGCACGAATTGCATTTCTGGTATCTCTAGCAAAATAAAAGGAAATTATAAAGAAGAAAATTAAAATTATCAAAATAATGAAGAATCACCAGAATTATAAGAAGAAAATTTCATCGCTTCCAAGATTTTTCGTATGCAATCAACACACACATTCCCATAGTGGACAAGCCTTCCCCAACATTTTTAATATCTTACTTGACCTACATTTGTAAACAACACTGAAATGATCATATTTCTGTGTTTTGCAAAT
Organism: Chauna torquata; assembly: GCA_013399475.1. Lineage (NCBI taxonomy): Eukaryota > Metazoa > Chordata > Aves > Anseriformes > Anhimidae > Chauna > Chauna torquata. The sequence continues at coordinate 48,473 of VXAL01016267.1, read as the reverse complement.
TAATACAATTCTCCTGGAAGTTTCAAGTCCAATGTCCTTGAAAACACTTTGATGGTGAAGAAAGCAGTAACCAGCTGCTGCTTCACTTATGCTGAAAAAGCGTGGAACAAATGATACTGATTGTAATGATATGTTGCAAAAGCGATAGCAGTGGAGCACTTCTGTTGAAGACAGCCTTCCTGTTAAACAGAAGACCGAGCACAGACTCTTCCTCTTGTTCTGTATAATATGACTAGTACAGATTGCAAATCTCTTAAAATGCCTACAGGGTTTCTGACTAACATTGAAAAGAAATTAGAAGAAATACAGCTAGAGGCCAAACAATATGAGCTGAGTCTCTTATGTTATTGGAAATTGCATACAGCTTTCAGTTAGCTAGTAGGAAATAAGAATTGCAATCAGACAACATCCAAGTACATACTTCTTAAATTTAAGTTAATTTACTAAAGTTATTTTATTTCCTTAACTTCTGCTGCTTGAGACAAACTTTCAGTGACAGCTACAGGTCTTACTTTTCAATAAAGCTGACTTCTTCACTTCCAACATGATTTTCAGTTTTGCTTAAAATGTATATTTGATTGAAAACTGGAGATTTCCTGCTGCATAGAAAATATCAACATCAAACAAATACCAGTCAATAATTAGTCAAGAATTCATTTTTCCATGGGAGAAAAAAAAAAGCATTCTTACACAAGCATTTGCTGGCCTTGGCTAGAAGCATAATTTGATATGGTGCTGAATAAACTTATACTAATCTTGGAGGAAATAGAGAATGTTGAGCCATCATAGGAGAAACAAGTAATTTTAGGATTGAATCTCAGAGTCAAATTTTAGCTATATGGAAATATTGACATTGATAGTAACATGACTTTTAAGAAGAAGTTACGCCGAGCTAAACTCCTTCATGGCATTTCTCAAAATTCTTCACATTTGTACAATGATAATATGCATGCAGACGGGTATTTATGGTGCTGCTTTATGTGACAATTCTCTGAAGAAATCTAGAACTTATAAACTTGGAATGATGAAACATGTTTCCAAACACAATTAGAACAAATTAGAATTTTTCATTTCTGAACATATATTTAACATAGCGAATATTACTCAAAACTGATGGGATAAGCTGCGTGACTGAACAATATCATCACTGAGTATAAAATTTTAAGCAGAATCAAGTGGGTAAAAAGGGAAAAGCAACAAGTTTCCAACATTGTCAAAAATAGCAGTTTTGAGATTGCTGACATCCTGAAAACAGATTGTCTTTAAATCTTATTAAAGTCCAAAATGCAATTCCTGTTAGTAGTTGGGTGCCAAATGAATAAGAAGGAAAGAAGGAAAGAAGGCAGGAAGACAAGAAAAAGAAAGAAAGAAAAGAAAAGAAAAAGAAAGAAAGAAAGAAAGAAAGAAAGAAAGAAAGAAAGAAAGAAA
>VXAL01016267.1:34309-46737 GCA_013399475.1 Chauna torquata | reverse complement strand
GAAGGAAGGAGGGAAGGAAGGAAGGAAGGAAGGAAGGAAGGAAGGAAGGAAGGAAGGAAGGAAGGAAGCCTTCAATTTTGTAATCTCCCTGAAATATCTCACTGCTGGGGCAGTTTCAATCACTTAACTCTTAGTTCACCAACTCTGACAACAGGTAAAGATGTCAGAGATCCTTTGGGCTGAAACGCAAGGCAACGACTGTACTATCTAACTGAGACAAATATCACTTCTCTGTGCTGCATATGCCTGGTTTTGGATAGGTGATGTTACATGAATTTCCCAAACTAAGATCAGCGTTGCTGGGTCTACAGGTATCCTTCCATTACCACCAATGCCAAAGGCACTGCCAGCCTTTATACAAATCTTGCCAGATGCAGGCAGATTTAAGGTCTTACAACTTCCTTCCACCTCTTAGCTGTAAGGAGTGTACTCAGACATCAATTTGCACTAGAGAGTCTTTGATAGCACTCACTTGACCTTAAGGTCTACTTTTCCTGACAATCTTTTTTTCTTCTGCTAATGGTATAAGAAATGCAGTAACCTTCAGTGACCTTAAGTAATTTTGCTGCACTCAGGAAAACTCCATCTTGGCATCTACACATACCATTAGCTGAAGGATTTCATGCTTTGAAGGAAGTGGGCTATTTCCTAAACTCTAAAAGTAAAATAGCTGGTTAAAAGATGAACACAGATTTTTAAACCATTTACCTGCTTTCTGTTATTTAATTAGCTTTTCCATGGGATTCTTTCTCAAATGTAGTTATGAGTGAAGAGCCTGCCTTCCACTTGTCCCCATGACAGTCCCCATGCCTCCAGCCAGAACAGACCATGCAGCAGAAGCTAGGTAACTCTCACCAGGAATAAAGAAAAAAAACTACCCAGGATGCTGACAAAGTTCCACACAATATCTTTGGAAGAAAAATCTGTCAAAGATAGCTTTTCCCTTATAATGCTCTGTTTTAAAATGTTAAAATATTTCCTTCAACTGCAAGTTCTTTACTACATTTTCATAAAAGTCAAAATTTCAAACAAACTATATTTTTCTCTCTATATAAGTCACTCTTACCACGTCTGGAATTGTTTACAGCTTCAGCTGATTCTTATACTTCTGGTGATTAGGAAAGGGGCTTAGTAAAGGTTATTAGGGGACAGACAAGAGAGTTGGCCCTCTAATGTATGTGTTCTAAAATTAAATAAAGAAGTACGTAATGGATCAGAATGATGAAATAATGCAAGAAACTAAATCTAGTAGTTGGACCCATGTTCTAACAACAGTTATTTTAGTTATTTTGGGCATGAAACATGACTCAGTATATTATTTATTAATAAATTGCCAAAACTATGCATTCATCCAGAAAAGAGAGAGCAATGTCTCTGGTTCAAAACAATTTGAAATTGTGGGATTAGAATTTTATTTCATTAATGCAAAAACAAGCAAAAATAAGATACACTTATGTATCCATGTAGCCATGACTGACTTAGAGATTGACAGTGATGGTAACAGCATAACCTTCCCCTGCAATCTTTTCCAGTGTTTTTGCATCACACTCAGAGAGAAATCCAGAAAATTCCAAGAAAACAATAAGGCTATTCTACTAACCACTAAACAGCCAGATACAGTTTATGCTTCCAAGTGCTATGAGTTTAATAAACAAGTTCCAAAGACATATTTTTGTACTATAATTATGCACTCAAAGAGATTTGGAGCCTAATTTAGATCCAGCCTAAATTTATGTTTAAGTAGCTCTGGCCTTCCCAATGTACACTGGTGCGGGCTAATTTAGTAAGGATTGCATTTTTTGAGTTTTATGGTTTCATTTGGTTTTGGTATTTTAACCAATTAAAAATATTTTTAAATGAAACCAGCACATGAAAACATTTTAAGAGATGTTAGAATAATATAAATTCATTTAGGAGTCTTTTTTTTTTAACCGTTTATGCTAAGGATAGCTTTGCCAGGTGTTGGGACCTTCCAGAAGTATACAAAGCTATCTTCTTTTCTGCTTTTGGTTGTTAGATCAGTAGGTCCTATTCTATGCTGTTTATATGTGTCCTTCAGCCATGTGCACTTCCTGGGGAGAAAAAAAAAAGCTATCCAAATGTACATTCTTCCTCCATTAAATGCTTATGAAACTGCTTACGCTTATGAAAAATATCACATTAGTCAATTATTGGTGTAAAACGTGAAATAACACTACTATAAGCAGTACCATTGTATAGCACGTTTATAGAATACAAAAGCATCAACAAAAATGTAGACTCGATGTTAACACCACTGAATCTGCAAAATCCATGCTGGGCTTTAATAGTGTTAGCTTTAGTAGAGAAGACCACCCAGCAGCAGAGGTTCATAGCAACCTTTCTTATTATTGATCTGTTCAAGGACAGAGAGGAATCATTTCAAAAGTCTCAGTCAGTCCCTTTTTTTACCCTCACGAAATTCATATTTTGAAAAACAAAACATAAAAAGTTAATTCAAGTCTCTGATCATAATATACTAATTCAGATGCAGTATTCTGGGCAAACTATATTCTTTTCCCCCCAGGATGTAACTCATTATGTCACTAAGCTTTTGGTGACTCAGAACATCATATTGTACCAACAATGCTCTCAAAATGCAAATTGCTAATGACTTCTCTTAGACCAATATAAATCTGGGAAATACGTGCAATTCAATGCAGCACTTCCAGCAGTACCATAAACATCCTTCTGCATAAGTCTAAAATAATGGTGATCAAAGTTTTATTTCATGCCTAAAGCTACTGTCATGCTGAATAGATATGATATAACATTTGGAAAACATTGGCAGTCTTGCATATGGTACACTACTTCATAGAGCTAACATACCTTTTTTTTCATTTGAATGGGTATAAACAGAACAGTAAAAATTGTTGCCTTTTTCTTTTTTTAGTACATTTTCTATTATTTTTAGGACACTTCTGTTTTATAATATCTACCTAACTGTGAGCAACAACAAAAAAACATGTTTGAAATTTCAGACTCAAAGTTGCTGATATATCAAACCCATATGTGCTACTAAATCAAAATAACAACATAACAATGAAATATACAAAATGTAAGAATTCTTGAAGTTTACAATCTCAATATATATTTTGGTGTAAGGTTTTGAAGTTTAAGCTTTACTGCTTAGAGTAAAGGAGGTTCAGTTGCTGTTTTGCAGGCTATATCATGACAATTAACCATGCAATTTATGCAGTTAATTCAAGATTTTACATTAGACTCTGAACTGTAGAAACACAATCCATTTAGTCTAAGAAACATTAATAGGTGACTTAGTGTCACACAAAGGGCTCGAATAGGAAACCCCAATCACCGGAAATCTTGGAGGTGATCATGGACTGGCCAAAAGACAAGGATTTCGGAATATCGCCACAGGAGAAGGTGACATGAGCTGAAGAGGCCCCACTGTATAATAAATTACCAGAAAATGACAAGAAATATGCCCTGTTCCTATCGTGTTGTGGGAAAGTATCAGAGGTGGAAGGATGCTATATGGAGTCCTACATGACAAATAGCAGAAACTGCTGAAGGAGAAGGTGAATCAAGCCAATTTGCAGAAGTGAAGGCCATCCAGTTGGCTTTAAATATTGCTGAACAAGAAAAGTGGCCAGTGATCTATCTCTGTGCTGACTCATGGATGGTGGCAAATGCCCTGTAGGGGTGGTTACAGCAATGGAAGCAGAGCAACTGGCAAGCACAGGGGCAAACCCATCTGGGCTGTTGCATTGTGGCAGATGTTGCTGCCCGCGTAGAGAACCTGGTTGTAAAAGTACACCACATAGATGCTCATGTACCCAGGAGTCAGGCCACTGTGGAACATCAAAACAACCAGCAGGTGGATCAGGCTACTAAGATTGAAGTGGCTCAGATGGACCTGGACTGGCAACGCAAGGGTAAACTAGTAATAGCTCGATGGGCCCATGACACCTCAGGCCATCAAGGAAGAGATGCAACATACAGATGGGCTCGTGACCGAGGGGTGGACCTGACCATGGACACTATTGCATAGGTTATCCATGAATGTGAAACATGCACTACAATTAAGCAAGCCAAGCGGATAAAGCCTCTCTGGTATGGAGGACGATGGCTGAAATATAAATATGGGGAGGCCTGGCAGATTGATTATATTACACTCCCACAAACCAACCCCAGCAAGCTGCATGTGCTTACAATGGTGGAAGCAACCACTGGATGCCTGGAAACATATCCTATTCCCTATGCTGCCACCTGAAACACTACCCTGAGCCTTGAAGAGCAAGATTTATGTTGACATAGCATGCCAGAAAGAATAGAATCAGATGATGGGACTTATTTCCAAAACAACCTCATAGATACGTGGCCCAAACAGCATGGAATTGAGTGGGTATATGACATCCCCTATCATGCTTCTGGGAAAATCAAATGATACAATGGACTCCTAAAGACTACACTGAGAGCAATGGGTGCTGGGACATTCAAACATTGGGGTACACATTTAGCAAAAGCCACCTAGTTAGTCAACATAAGGGGATCTGCCAATCGAGATGGCCCTACTGAATCAAAGCTTTTATGTACTGTAGAAGGGGACAGAGTCCCTGTAGTGCACATAAGGAACATGCTGGGGATGACAGCCTGGGTTACTCCCGCCTCATGCAAAGGCAAACATATCTGTGGGATTGCTTTTGCTCAAGGACCTGAGTGCACTTGGTGCGTAATGCGGAAAAATGGGGAAGTCCAATGGGTACCTCAAGGGGATTTGACAGACAATGACTTGATCTGTATGATGCTAATTGCTACATAATACTGCATATCATCACCACTATGGTTGCTATACGCCATATCAATAGTATTACAGTAAGAATCATCCATATTAATGATGAATGAATTTTGATGGAACTGAGCAAAGTGCAAAGGTGATAGAACCAGACAAGTGCAGCAGTAATGGAAGCAGAACTGGCTTCAGCATGCAACAATTCAACACCACACACCATCTCTCCTGCCCTGAAGGACTGTTATAACAGATGGAACACAAAAGTCATGGACTAAATGAACTCAATGGACATTTTAGAAGGATAGACAATAGACTAAGGGAATGATATCTGTCTGGGTATATCAAAACACAGGAAAGGTGGTGATTGATTGAGATGTATTGGAACATGTGGGACCTGAGCATCATGTAGATGGTACGGAATAAGGGGTGGCTACTGTCCTGGTTTGGGTTGGGATAGAGTTAATTTTCTTCCTAGTAGCTGGTATGGTGCTGTGTTTTGGAGTTAGGATGAAAATAATGCCGATAACACAATGTTTCAGTTGTTGCAGAGCAGTGCTTACACAGAGCCAAGGACTTCTCAGCTTCTCGTGCTGCCCAGCCAGCAAGGAGGCTAGGGGTGCTCAAGGAGCTAGGAGGAGACACAGCCAGGACAGCTGACCCAAACTGGCCAAAGGGATGTCCCGTACCACACGGCGTCATGCTGAACAATAAAACTGAGGCAGTTGGCTGGGGCTGGGGGGACACTGCTTAGGGTCTGGCTGGCCATCAGTCGGAGGGTGGTGGGCAATTGCAGTGTGCATCATTTGTTATGTATATTCTTTTATCATCATCATCATTATTATTAATATTATTATTATTATTATTTTCCCTTTCCTTTTCTGTCCTATTAATTATCTTTACCTCAGCCCATGAGTTTTACCTTTTTTCTCTGATTCTCTCCCCGATCCCACCGGTAGGGGGTGGAGGGGAGTGAGCAAATGGCTGTGTAGTGCTTGGCTGCCTGCCGGGTTAAACCACAGCACTTAGTTTTTTCCAGTGTAGGATGACTGAGTTTTTAATATTAGATTTTTTTTCCTGACTATGTAGCCAACAAAGAGATTGAAGCTAATGATCAGAAACTCATGTTGCGATGCCCATCTACAAGAAGGACCTGAAGGAGGACCCAGGGAACTACAGGCCTGTCAGTCTGACTTCGGTGCCGGGGAAGCTCATGGAGCAGATCATCTTGAGTGCCATCAAGTAGCACATACAGGACAACCAAGCGATCAGGCCCAGTCAGCATGGGTTTATGAAGGGCAGGTCCTGCTTGACTAACCTGATCTCCTTCTGTGAAAAGGTGATCCACTTAGTGGATGAAAGAAAAGCTGCAGGTATTGTCTACCTAGACTTTAGTAAGGCTTTCGACACTTTTTCCTACAGTATTCTCCTGGAGAAACTGGCTGCACATGGCTTAGACGGGCATACACTCCACTGGATAAAAAACTGACTGGATGGCTGGGCCCAAAGAGTTGTGGTGAATGGAGTTAAATCCAGTTGGAGCCCAGTCACTAGTGGTGTCCCCCAGGGCTCAGTACTGGGGCCAGTTCTCTTTAATATCTTCATCAATGATCTGGATGAGGGGATTGAGCACACCCTCACTAAGTCTGCAGGTGACACCAAGTTAGGCAGGACTGTTGATTTGGTTAAAGGTAGGAAGGCTCTATAGAGGTATCCAGATAGGCTGGATCGATGGGCCAAGGCCCACTGTATGAGGTTCAACTAGGCTGAGTGCTGGGTCCTGCACTTGGATCACAACAAGCCCATGCAATGCTACAGGCTGGGGGAAGAGTGGCTGGAAAGCTGCTCAGCAGAAAAGGACCTGGGGGTATTGGTCAATAGCCAGTTGAATATGAGCCAGCAGTGTGCTCAGGTGGCCAAGACGACCAAGAGTATCCTGGCTTATATCAGCACTACTGTGGCCAGCAGGACTGGGGAAGTGGTTGTCCCCCTGTACGCAACTCTGGTGAGGCCACACCTCGAATACTGTGTTCGATTTTGGGCCCTTCACCACAAGACGGACATCGAGGTGCTGGACCGTGCCCAAAGAAGGGCAACAAAGCTGGTGAAGGGTCTGCAGAACAAGTCTTATAATGAGCTAACTGGGGTTATTTAGCCTAGAGAAAATGAGGCTCAGGGCAGACCTTATCATGCTCTACAACTATCTCAAAGGAGGTTGTATCAAGTTAGGCGTCAGTCTGTTCTCCCAAGCAAGAAGCAATAGAACAAAGGGAAATGGCCTCAAGTTGCACCAGGGGAGGTTTAGGTTGGACATTAGAAAAAATTTCTTCACTGAAAGGGTTGTGAAGCATTCGAACGGGCTGCCTAGGGAAGTAGTTGAGTCACCATCCCTGGAGGTATTCAAAAGATGTGTAGATGTGATGCTTAGTGATGTGGTTTAGTGGTAGTAAACCTAGCAGTGCTAGGTTAACAGTTGGACTTGATGATCTTAGAGGTCTTTTCCAACCTAAATGATTCTATGATTCTAGGATTCTATGAAACTCCATAAATTCATACTAGAAAAAAGGAGCACACTGTCAGAGTAGGGCTCCTCCTTAAATTTAAATCTTCAAACAAGGACATAGGTGATGTTTAAGATCCTTATTCATGGTTATCAAGAGATGCATCTGGCATATAAATGCATATAAATCAGTAAATGAACTTCTATCACCGAGGATATGTATGAACTACTGGGGCTTTAAATATTTATATATAATTTAGAAATTGTCACTGAATGCATAATCATTTAATCTGCTAAACTCCAGTCTTACAGATATAGATATATGAATTCAATATATATGACATGAATGATTCTTGAATGCCAGTTAATGGCTAATATATCTATCTAGCTTTCTGTCAGTGTATATCATTAAATGAGAAACGAAGAAAAATATAGAATTTTTTTTCAAATGTGAGATTATAGCTTACCTTACGTAAAACCTTCAAAAGTACCTAAGCAATATAGAAAATAAAGACCTATTTTCAGAAGACACTTAGGCTCCTAGACCTCAACAGGGGAGGGAGAGAATTACTAGCAGCCATGTGAAGGACTGACAGACACAGTTGATGAGCAAAGGTCCTGGAGTGGTGAGAATGAAAGGGAACACAAAATCAACAAAACAGGGCTTAATCAGGGTCACCTCAAGTATTCGTATGTGAGCAAGAAAACCACCACTATGGAAAAAAAAATTCAAGCCCTTTCTGGGAAATCAGCCTGTACACTAAAGAATGCAGAACGTGGAATAAAAATGAGACATCAGAGATATGTGTGCAGTTGTAGGAGTGTGATCTTGTTTTGCAGGCAAAGACATTTTTACAATTGCTCATATAACTGGAGTATTGCAGTGAAGGGATACAGGTCCTTTAGGAAAGACATGCCAGGAAGATGAGGAGATGGAGTTGCCCTCTATGTGACAGAACAGCTGGAATGCATGGAGCTCTGCCTACGGATAGATGATGAGACACCTGAGTTCATGGGTAAGGATTAAAGAGCAGACTAGTATGGATGACATTGTAGTGGGCAGCTCCTATAGGCCAACTGATGAGGAAGAACAAGTGGATGAAGCCTTCTGCAGACAAGTAGACGTAGTCTCATGCTCACAGGCCCTGATCCTTATGGGGAGTTTGAACCACCCCAGTATCTGCTGGAGAAACAACACAGCAGGGTGTATGCAATCCACGAGTTTCCTGAAGAGCACTGATCACAACTGCCTCACCCAAGTGACAGAGAGGCCAAATAGGAGAGGTGCTCTGCTGTATCTTGTACTTATGAACATGGAGGGGGCTTGTTGGGGATGTGAAGGCGAAAGGCAACCTTGGCTGCAGCGACCATTAGATGTTGGGGTTCAAGATCCTGAGAGGAAGGAGGAGAGAAAAAAGCAAGATCACAACCCTCGTCAGGAAAGCAGATTTTTGGTCTCTTCAGGGATTTGCTTGGAAGATTTCCAAGGGATAAGGCCATGGAGGGAAAAGAGGCCCAAGAAAGCTGGTTAATATTCAAGAATCACATTGTACAAGCTCAGGAGCAGTCCATCCCAATGAGCAGAAAGTCAAGCAAAAATGTCAGGATACCTGCATGCATGAGCAAGGAGCTCCTGTCAAAATTCAAACATAAAAAGGTAATAATACACAAGGTGGAAGCAGCCACAGGTAATCTGGGAGGAATATAGAAAAAGTGTCCAAACATGCAGAGATGAAGTTAGGAAAGCCAAAGCCCAGCTGGAACTGACTTTGGTGAGGGATGTCAAAGGCAAAAAGTAGGGCTTCTGAATGTACAGAAGTGGCAAAAGTAAGACTAGGGATGACATGGCCCACTGCTGAATGGGGCAGGTGCCCTGGTGACACAAGACATGGAATAAGTGGAGGTACTGAATGCCTTTCTTCTCTCAGTCTTTATTAGCAAGACCAGCACTTAGGAATCCCAGGCCCTGGAGACCAGGGGTATAGGCTGGAGCAAGGAACACTTACTTTTGATGGAAGAGGATCATATTGGAGAATACTTAAGCAAACTGGACATACATCAGTACATGGGCACTCACAGGATGTACCCATGTGCTGAGGAAGCTGGCTGATGACATTTTAAGGCCATTCTTAATAATCTGTGAATGCTCATGGCAAATAGGATAGGTGGTTGAGGACTGTAGGAAATTAAATATTGCTCCTATCTTCAAAAACGGTAGGAAAGAGGACCCAGGGAACTGCTACTTCTGTCCCTGGGAAGTTGATGGAACAACTAATCCTGGAAACCATTTCCAGGCATATGAACAATAGTCATCAGGAATACTCAGCATGGATTCATCAGAAGGAAGTCATGTTTGACCAGCCTGAGATGAAATGACTGGCTTGGTAGGTGAGGGGAGAGCAGTAGATAAGGTCTACCCAGACTTTGGTAAGGCTTTCAACACTGTCTCCCATAAGATCCTTGTAGAGAAGCTGAAGTATTGACAGGATGAGAAGAGTGTGAGGTGGATTGAAAATTGGATGAATGGACGGGCCCAGAGGGTGGTGAGCAGTGGTATAAAGTCCAGTTAGAGGCCAGTAAATAGCCTTGTACCCCAGGGATCAATATTGGGTGCAATTTTCTTCAGCATCTTCATTAATGATCTGGATGGTGGGGCAGAGTGTACCCTCAGCAAGTCTGCTCATGACACAAAACTGTGAGGAGTAGGTGATACAGCAGAGTTGTACTGCCATTCAAAGGGATCGCAACAGGCTAGAGAAACGGGCCAACAGGAATCTCACTGAGTTCAACAAAGGGAAGTGCAAAGTTCTACATCTGGCGAGGAATGCACTCTATGCTGGAGGTTGATGGCCTGAAAGCAGCTTTGCTAATAAGGACCTGGGTGTCCTGGTGGAGAGCAAGTTGAACATGAGCCAGCCATGTGGCCTTGCCACACTGAAGGCTAATGGTCTCCTGGGCTGCATTAGGAAGAGTGCTGCCAGCAGGTTGAAGGACGTGATCCTTCCCCTCTACTCAGCACTAGTGAGGCCACATCTGGAGCACTGTGTCCAGTTCTGGGCTTCCCAGTACAACAGAGACACACTGGTATACTGGAGAGAGTCCAACAAAGGGCCAATAAGATGATCAAAGGATAGGAGCATATCTCTTATGAGGAAAGCCTGAGAGAGCTGGGACTGTTTAGCCTAGAGAAGGCACAGGGGAGATCTCCTTGAGGTACATAAATACCTGAAGGGAGGTTGCAAAGAAGATGGAGTCTGGCTCTTTTCAGTGGTGGCCAGTGACAGGACAAGAGGCAATGGTCACGAAGAGAAATACAGGAGGTTCCCTCTCAACATGAAAAAACACTTCTTTACTGCGCAGGTGACTGAGCATTGGAACAGTTTGCCCAGAGTGGTTGTGAAATCTCTGTCCCTGGAGATATTCAAACGCCACCCGAACATGGTCATGGGCAACTGGCTCTTGGTGGTCATGCCTGAGCAGATGAATTTGGACAAGATCAACTTCAGAGGTCCTTTCCAANCAACAAAGGGAAGTGCAAAGTTCTACATCTGGCGAGGAATGCACTCTATGCTGGAGGTTGATGGCCTGAAAGCAGCTTTGCTAATAAGGACCTGGGTGTCCTGGTGGAGAGCAAGTTGAACATGAGCCAGCCATGTGGCCTTGCCACACTGAAGGCTAATGGTCTCCTGGGCTGCATTAGGAAGAGTGCTGCCAGCAGGTTGAAGGACGTGATCCTTCCCCTCTACTCAGCACTAGTGAGGCCACATCTGGAGCACTGTGTCCAGTTCTGGGCTTCCCAGTACAACAGAGACACACTGGTATACTGGAGAGAGTCCAACAAAGGGCCAATAAGATGATCAAAGGATAGGAGCATATCTCTTATGAGGAAAGCCTGAGAGAGCTGGGACTGTTTAGCCTAGAGAAGGCACAGGGGAGATCTCCTTGAGGTACATAAATACCTGAAGGGAGGTTGCAAAGAAGATGGAGTCTGGCTCTTTTCAGTGGTGGCCAGTGACAGGACAAGAGGCAATGGTCACGAAGAGAAATACAGGAGGTTCCCTCTCAACATGAAAAAACACTTCTTTACTGCGCAGGTGACTGAGCATTGGAACAGTTTGCCCAGAGTGGTTGTGAAATCTCTGTCCCTGGAGATATTCAAACGCCACCCGAACATGGTCATGGGCAACTGGCTCTTGGTGGTCATGCCTGAGCAGATGAATTTGGACAAGATCAACTTCAGAGGTCCTTTCCAAATTAAACCATTCTGTGATTCTGTGATCTCAGGAGAAACAGATTTAAGGAGTTAAAAATAATTTTAAAAACAGACCAGAAAGAAAGAATTCCAAAGGCATCTAGGTCTTCTCATTTTATTTAAAGCTTCAAGAGATGGAAATAAATCATATCTAAACCTTTTCAGTTCTCTTCCTTCACTTCCTGTATAGCTACTTTTTAATATATACTACTAAACATATGACATGCATATTTTCATGAGATCAGATATCATAGCATTGTTATTTGAACCCATTTCATGGGTTTGGGAATTATAATGTGCATTGTTTTTTCTCTTAAAACATGCAGACAGTTTCTTTAATATGAATGACTAGGTATATTTTTTACATCTATAAGACTAATCAATGCAAAATATTTCTGTTTCTTTCATTCCAGTAGCCTCTGTAAACTGAAATAGATTCTATTTTATATTACTCATATCTGCTAATATTAAAACTTCTGAGAAAATGAAAAAATGACAACATTCAGCCTGGACAATAGCATGGGCAGCTTACCACACAAGAGTATTCTTATCTATTTATTCAGCTGGCCTCCCTAACACAGATGTCTGAAATATAAAACAGGTGGGAAACACTTTAGAAACAGTTGGTTAACGATAAAGCTTAATATAATCTACTATTTCAAAATCAGTAATTTATGCAAACCTATTACTTTCCTGTAAACTAGATGCAGTTATCTGTAGTTATGAAGATTTCTCAACACAGACAGTGGTACATCACAGATGTCGCAAATTTCCTTAATATTTTAGATTGTAAAATTTAGATACTCCCTTATGAGGACTACTAGTAAAAGGTCTTTTTAATGTTGATGACTATAACTATTACTGCCCTAAACTTAAATGGGGAAAAAAAAAAAAAGAGTCAGGAAAAG
>VXAL01016267.1:18113-34138 GCA_013399475.1 Chauna torquata | reverse complement strand
ACTAGTGAGGCCACATCTGGAGCACTGTGTCCAGTTCTGGGCTTCCCAGTACAACAGAGACACACTGGTATACTGGAGAGAGTCCAACAAAGGGCCAATAAGATGATCAAAGGATAGGAGCATATCTCTTATGAGGAAAGCCTGAGAGAGCTGGGACTGTTTAGCCTAGAGAAGGCACAGGGGAGATCTCCTTGAGGTACATAAATACCTGAAGGGAGGTTGCAAAGAAGATGGAGTCTGGCTCTTTTCAGTGGTGGCCAGTGACAGGACAAGAGGCAATGGTCACGAAGAGAAATACAGGAGGTTCCCTCTCAACATGAAAAAACACTTCTTTACTGCGCAGGTGACTGAGCATTGGAACAGTTTGCCCAGAGTGGTTGTGAAATCTCTGTCCCTGGAGATATTCAAACGCCACCCGAACATGGTCATGGGCAACTGGCTCTTGGTGGTCATGCCTGAGCAGATGAATTTGGACAAGATCAACTTCAGAGGTCCTTTCCAAATTAAACCATTCTGTGATTCTGTGATCTCAGGAGAAACAGATTTAAGGAGTTAAAAATAATTTTAAAAACAGACCAGAAAGAAAGAATTCCAAAGGCATCTAGGTCTTCTCATTTTATTTAAAGCTTCAAGAGATGGAAATAAATTATATCTAAACCTTTTCAGTTCTCTTCCTTCACTTCCTGTATAGCTACTTTGTAATATATACTACTANGATCTCAGGAGAAACAGATTTAAGGAGTTAAAAATAATTTTAAAAACAGACCAGAAAGAAAGAATTCCAAAGGCATCTAGGTCTTCTCATTTTATTTAAAGCTTCAAGAGATGGAAATAAATCATATCTAAACCTTTTCAGTTCTCTTCCTTCACTTCCTGTATAGCTACTTTGTAATATATACTACTAAACATATGACATGCATATTTTCATGAGATCAGATATCATAGCATTGTTATTTGAACCCATTTCATGGGTTTGGGAATTATAATGTGCATTGTTTTTTCTCTTAAAACATGCAGACAGTTTCTTTAATATGAATGACTAGGTATATTTTTTACATCTATAAGACTAATCAATGCAAAATATTTCTGTTTCTTTCATTCCAGTAGCCTCTGTAAACTGAAATAGATTCTATTTTATATTACTCATATCTGCTAATATTAAAACTTCTGAGAAAATGAAAAAATGACAACATTCAGCCTGGACAATAGCATGGGCAGCTTACCACACAAGAGTATTCTTATCTATTTATTCAGCTGGCCTCCCTAACACAGATGTCTGAAATATAAAACAGGTGGGAAACACTTTAGAAACAGTTGGTTAACGATAAAGCTTAATATAATCTACTATTTCAAAATCAGTAATTTATGCAAACCTATTACTTTCCTGTAAACTAGATGCAGTTATCTGTAGTTATGAAGATTTCTCAACACAGACAGTGGTACATCACAGATGTCGCAAATTTCCTTAATATTTTAGATTGTAAAATTTAGATACTCCCTTATGAGGACTACTAGTAAAAGGTCTTTTTAATGTTGATGACTATAACTATTACTGCCCTAAACTTAAATGGGGAAAAAAAAAAAAAGAGTCAGGAAAAGTAACTGTCCAGTGTCACAGAATAAATCATTGGGAAAGCTAGGATAAAATCATAGAATCATCTAGGTTGGAAAAGACCTTCAAGATCATCAAGCCCAACCATCAGGTCACCAAGTCCAATCCTTCATAAGTTGTTTGTAATGCCATTTCGGTTTCCCAGATGGGTTCTCAATGAGAAGCAAATCCAAGGACTGATCCCTCCATTTTATTTCCAGGTAATCTCCTCNAAAAAAAAAAAAGAGTCAGGAAAAGTAACTGTCCAGTGTCACAGAATAAATCATTGGGAAAGCTAGGATAAAATCATAGAATCATCTAGGTTGGAAAAGACCTTCAAGATCATCAAGCCCAACCATCAGGTCACCAAGTCCAATCCTTCATAAGTTGTTTGTAATGCCATTTCGGTTTCCCAGATGGGTTCTCAATGAGAAGCAAATCCAAGGACTGATCCCTCCATTTTATTTCCAGGTAATCTCCTCACAAAGATCCAACATTTTGTTCGGTACCTGACAGATCTACCACACTGTTCCTGAACAATTCGTCTGCAGAAAAATGAGCTTATAATCTTTCTCTCCTAAACAATCCCTACTTTCTTGATTACTGTGGATCACTGCAAGGCTGTGCTAAATCATACCAGTACTTTCCACCAGTGCTAACTTTGCTAAAATACAGCATTTCCTGTCCACCATCACAGCCTAAATTCTTGTTGCAGATTCCCTGATGGTATCCAGAACACCTCTTCCCTTTTCTTCCCAAATCCCAATCAAAAAGAGTTTCTTTGCAAGGCTAATGGCTATTAATTGTTCCAGCAAGGTTGGAGGCATTTTCCCAAGTCTTTTGTGTTGTCTAAGAGCCAGTGAATGCTTGTTCTCTTGTATCATTTCTCTTTCCTGCAATAGCTCTTCTGGAGATTCTCCCTAGTTTTGGTGATCTAGGTACATTCCAGAAGATCTGCAGGAAAGAAAACATAGGTTTCCCTAGAGAAAACCCTTGGGGCTAGGCAGCCCTGAACCCCAACACATGAACACACTCAGCTTGCAAAACTCATTTTCCATGATGGTATCTCCACTTCTTGCTCATTTTTTTCTAAACTGTGCTGCATCAACTAGTATTCAGTTTCAACCAAAAGAAATGGTTCCATGGTTGTTGGAACTAACGACACTTAGTTAGCTTCAAACTTATGTCATCATTATGAGCTGCAGTTGAAGCTTTTCCTGTAGGTAGAACTCTCACCAACATTCATTCCCTTCATCCTAAAAAAGCGTGAGCTCAGACAGAAGCTTGTCCTTCAGTTGTGAAACTTAATGTGTCTCTCTTCTTCTAACAACTTACTTTAAGGAAACTGATAGGAAGTTATTTATCTGTAACTTCCCTATCTCTCCTCTACTCCCTGAACAAATTTTGTTGAAATTGGCAGAGAAACAAAAACTGACAATATACTCTTACACAATCTACACATTGTGTGACTGCCTAAGTCTTATTTCCATAAGTCAGCTAAAAATAATCAAGTGTATGTCAGAAATTTTAATATTCCATTTTTAGGTTAGAAGACAGTGAATTTCTTGTGTAACATCCTTCTTGTGCTCAATCAACCCTAAGTTTGTTTCATCTCACTATTATACACAATGATCTTAAGGGGACAATAAGAAAGTATGTTCACAAGAGCCATGATCAGCTGTATTATTTTCACTCAGTGAAAACTGAAAGATATTCTGTCAACAACAAGCTGCATACAAATTGTCAGACTATTGGCCATGAGGTAGAAGAAGACTAGCATCATGACTGATTTGTGAATTTCCCCCCCTATTTCTAGATCAGACACGGTTAGATAACAAATTCAGCTTCTATTCAGATACAATGTTAGGCCACAAGTATATTTCTCAGCAAATAATCTACAGGTGGAAAAATTACCTAGGCCTAGTGAGGTACATGCAAAATATGCAGTGCAAATGCTCTTACTTCCCATCAGTTTCTGGAACCAGCTAGATATACAATTAAGAACTGAATGGGGTGATGTCTGTCAGAGAGATGTATTTATTCCCCAGAATTCTGCTGAAGATATATGTAGATATAGATATATAGGTATTTAATCAGTTTAGGGTTAAATTACAGTTGAATTACACTAACACAGTTTTGTAATTTGGGGTAAAATTAAATGCCAGTGATGAGAAATAATACCATCATCTTCACAAATTTTCCTGATTACACATGAAAGCACCAAACTAGAACTGGGAAAGAGCTGTTATAATGTTACTGGTGATCCTATTGCAGTGTACTACCTGCCCCAGTTATGCAACAGCAGTTGATGAACAGATATGCAATGACATCAAAACATTGTAGGAACATTGATGGTACTACAACAGTGTTATCGTTATACAGGGCAGTAACACAGGACCAGTCCTGCAAAATGCAAGAGTTGCCTGAGTTAATCATTTCCTACGCTGTCAGTATGTTTAAGGTAGAAATGGGGCTAAGTGCGTTGTTGATATCAATCCACTTTTCTTTTTGTTCTCTAAAAGAGGATGAAGCAAATGTGATTATTTACCAAGTCTCATTTGCAGCAGGGCTTTGTCACATTTTCCATGAATAGCATTCCTGCTACCAGTAGTCTGTCACGTTCAGAAGCACTTAACACAAACATACTTCCACAGAATAAATTCTTAACTACAACTATTTTTATGGCTGTATATATATGTGTATTTTACATGAGGGGTCACACTTTAACAACTGTTCTAGTTAAAATGTGGTAATTATATACCTGTGAAAGCTTCAGACAAGCTTTATTTCAACTCTCTTATTATGTGCTTGTCTAACACATTTCTCTTCTGGAAGTGACAAATGAAACCCATGAATAAATTACACCCATTCTAGTTATGTTATTTACCTCACCCAGATTCCAAATCACCATTGCACATCAGGCAAGTGATGCTTACAAAGATGAGGTTATAGGATTTAGCTCAAAGTTTGTCTTAATAGCTAACTACAGCTCCAGCTCAACTTTTCCATTTATAGCTTAAACTCCCACAGCTGGATTACTACTCATTGCCTCATGATTCTAGAAGGCCAAATTCTCCACAGTGTTGCAAACTCAGAATATTTTCAAGGACTGCAAATAAGTTGTGCGGTAAGCAAATGCATTAGCAAAGAATAAAATGTGTTCTATAATTTCCTAACTTTCTTTTTGTCACAAGTATCCTCCCAACTCTCTTTGTATCTTCATTTAAACTTATCCTTTAAAAATGATCCTAACGTTTTTCACCTCTATTCCTTAAAACTAATAAACAGATAGTGTACACAGACAACAAGCTAAAAGAAACAAAATAAAACCAAACAAACAAAAACATAGTGTTTCTCTGCTAGCCTCTATCTAAAAAGAATCTAATCAGCATTTTGAGATTTTTGATAGTGAATTTGAAATATGCTAGCTAAATGGCAAGTTATTAGAACAGATACAGAAATTATTTAGAGAATTCTACAGGCTTTATTATACACATGTGCAAAAAAAAAAAAAAGATGTGATCAGGAAGCACTAAAACTACATTTCTTTTTTTTTATGATAAACACAAGAATACTGTATCGGTGAAAGGAGAAAGAACCCTAATTCTGCATATAAAATACACAGAAATGGCAGAACATATTACACTACTGGAGGAGTGATAATAAATAGTAAAGAAAGATTAAGCTGTAGAAGTCAATGAATGGTTCATAACATTTGGAAGCATACGCCTGAAAAATATGCAAAATCAAGCATAATACCTCTTGCATAATAATACCTGTGGTAGCTGGACAATATTAAAAATAGAATTCTGGTTGTTATTGTTATGATTAAAAAACATGGCTTCTTTTCTCCTCTTCCCCTCCAAAAGATTTTTGGCTATATCAAAGATCAAATATTGGGCTCCAATCGCATTATCATATAGGTGTGCATGAACCTAATCACCTATGCAATTACTTCTTTTGTTAATAGGATATATTTTTCAATGGCTGAATGTATATTGTCAGTCATACTTAAATATGATTGTTAGGAAACTAGTGTGCAGTTGCAGTTTCTTGCTCTTAATATAGACCTTTAGATAGTCCACAAAAGACTCAAGAAGGATGATCTTTCATTAGTTTTGTGACTGTCATAAGCATCATATGAAAAACTCTATATAGCATACTTCATGTTGACTCAAGCTCTAGATAGTAAAGCACAGGGAAAAAAATGTATTTCTGTATGTGCTTTTTTTTGTTTGTTTTTGTTTTAGGCATTGCAGTTGATTAATTATTTACATGTTAAATCTCCTTCCTAATTTGAACACTTAAAGGAACGAGTTCATAATTTACCATAGGTGTCTACATGAACCTGTGATTAAACTGAGACTTACCTATCAAACAAAGAACTGGTATCTCACCTATTCACAGAAGCACAAAGCCATCTTCTGTGAACTTCCAGAGTTATCTTCCAATTTCAACTCAAGGTCGATTCACAAAGTACATTCCTTTCATACATTGTGCAAGCAGAGTATGATTAAACAAGATATAGTTCCCTTTATACTCGAGGTTAATAAATATGCTTGATTTTAATTTCCAGACTGATCATGCATCTTAAGAAAAGACACAATTTAAAAACAAGTTTTATTTACAGGAAAAGATTACAGGAAAATAAATGAGGATAAGCTTTGTGAAGATGAAGAAAAGAGGAGCCATGGTCTTCTTTTCAGCTGCAAGAATAATGTTAGCATATGCAGGTAAAAGGTACTATTGATAAGTAGAGAGAACTTCCCTTTGGCCAGCATGCAGGGGCCACATCAAGAAAGGACCATTAGCCACAAATGAACACAAAAATTTAGCAGTAATGCAAGGAATCACTCCTACTCATACAAGCAAAACATATAAGCACTCTTCTTTCTTTTTTCTCTTCTCTTTCTTCACTGAAAGGGTTGTGAAGTATTGGAACAGGCTGCCCAGGGAAGTAGCTGAGTCACCATCCCTGGAGGTCCTCAAAAAACGTTTGGATTCAGAGCTTAGTGACATGGTTTAATGGTTTAATGGTGGACTTGGCAGTGCTAGGTTAAAGGTTGGACTGGATGATCTTGGAGGTCTTTTCCAGTCTAAATGATTCAATGATTCTATGATTCTCCAAATGGGATATATCGTATGATCAGCTTGAAGGGGAAAAAGCTACATTTAGTCCACAGCATAACCTTTCCTCATCAGCAAGACCTACAAACATCTCTAAATTGCAAACCAATCTTACAGTCTACTGACTTTGCACTTTCCATCTTTGCCAGCTGGATGTAATGATCTTCTAGGCTTTTCTCTTGGTAGCCTCCAAATACATATGTTCTCCTGCACAAGGCAGCACACATATCCCTTTGCTCTTTTGCAAACCAGAGTGCTCACAGATAGGATTAATATTTACATACGTACCTGGCTGTCTTCCTCATCTTTTTTAATGTAGGCAGTTGTCTCCAAGATCCAACATTGTCAGGCACTTAAAGGTGATCTCATATAACAAAATTTACCACTGACCTTTGACTGTATTACCTGCCTTTTGTCACCCTCTTTCCAAGACTAACATGCCTAGGATTTGGGGATTTCAACAAGCTGCCTTTCATTTTTATTGTTATTAGTATTATAAATAACTTGACAGAGAAATATTTACATTTCTCCATGTGAATTTAGCTCCCCCCCAACACCAAATACTCAGACGCTAGGCTGAGTTCTATTTGGCTCATGCCAACAACATCTTTTTTTTTTAAAACTTGACATTTTAACATGTAAGATCAGATATTCCATTGTCTGGCCAAGCTAGAAATGACAAGCCAATACAAAGATCTCTATGAGACCCATTTCCTAGTCCCAGAATACTCCAAGATAACAAACTTTAGAAGAAAACTATGCTTTTGTTTATGTGTACATTTACACACATACTTTAACTTTAATGAAAAGCTTCTGCTGATCAATACCGGAAGTGTTTTGCGTTTATGTTCACTCCGCTCTACCTATGAGCAATTCTGGACTAAAAGTAACTAAATATTCTGTTTTTTTTACCAAGGAATGCAGAAAGTTGCATTCAGACTTTTTAATTCTTAAAACAATTGTGCTGTAGTGGATGGTACATGCAGAATATATTTAGCAACACCACTTATAAATGTCATTGATTTGGCTCCCATACATGAAACTTTCATGCAACAGAGACCGATTATGTTTTCATTTTATTGTGTATCTAGGCACATACACAGAGGCAACAAAACACATCATTTTCATTTGCAAGCTAAGTTCAATATATATCATTCTTTTCAAAATAAATGTTGGAATACATCATCAATATAAACTGCTTATCTTTATATTTAAAGCTATAATTAACAATTAATTTTGGTGTAAAACAACCTGCTTTCCATTTTACCACACTTTCACTATTCTAGTTCATATGGCCAAATTCTGTTGTTTCCTAAAATGGGTGTAAGTCTAAGTCTAATTATAATTTTTTCTTCAGACATCTCTTTTGCTTGATAAAATGTTTACTGATTTAACAAGCCTCATCTCTAAGTGATGAAAAGAAGTAGCCAGCCAGTGATTAAAATGGGAAGGAAATGTTATATAAGCTTCTCTTGATAATTAAAACCAATTTTTCATTAAGCACTACAGCTCTCACAAAAATATGTAAAGCTAATGACAATACCTAGCAAAATATGGAGCTTGCCTATTTCTAATTAAACAATATTTAAAGGACTGCAATTAAGTACGTCATCGGAAGCATGATTTTGCAAAATCATCATGTGGCAAATACTGCAGGGACAATCTTATTCAATATAATCAATGTCATATGTAACTATTTAGTTTTTGTACCCATTTTAGTATGCTGATGATAAACAATTTCCTTACCATTCTAGAAATGTTTGCCTGTTTATGAAAGAAAATTCAACAACAGGAAAAAATCCAGATGATTGCACTTGATACATTTTTCTAACACCAAAACACTGTTGGGTTTTAAGACTATCTATGACTTCATCTACAGAAATATTCAAGAGATTATGTAATCAGAAATGATGCTGCAGGGAGAGTGCCAAATAGGGGCCAGCACGCTAGTGCTCTTAAGCACTAGTTTACTATAAAAATATTGTAAGAAACATTTTTTTCTTTAAACTTATACATGTGAGGAGGCAACTGGACCAGCTTGGCATCTACCCCAGACATCTTTGTATCTTACAATACAGTTCTTCATATATTAATCCATGATTTCTATAACATACATATTCAGTTTGGAGCCAATGTTACATATTAGGCATAAATCAGAAATTGTCTGTTGCAGAAGTCAAGTAGGTCATATTCTTTGTACCAAATTGTCAAGAAGCGTGGAACTATACCACATGGGTTGACTTCTCTGTATTTTCTCTGATTTCTGTTTCTCTTACGGCTTAATGACCCTACGTAAAGTACTAAATATGCAGTTGTTGCACATTCATTAAATATGAAAAAGAAAATGGCTCTCCATCACTTACCACCAATGAATATATGGCTCTCCATCACATATATATGGCTGTATACATGGCTCTCCATTACCAGCCACCAAAAAACATAAAGTTTCCACATTCAAAAGTCCAGTAACATTTTTTCTGGAATGCTCTATGACTTTATTAAAGATATTATTGTAAAATACATTAATTTAATTACATTTTAAGATTAAAAGACATGATAAATGTGTATGAGGTAGACAACACAAACACCAATGCTTAGAAAAGTCGTTAACGATTAAAAGTTGTTCGTACAAGAAACAGTGATATTGCAGGACAGATATTTTTGACTTGCAAGACAGAAAGAACAATTTCATCACTTCAGGTTAAAAATACTTATGCTACAGGTTAAATTCAGAGATGTATTCATTAAGCAAATGAGCAAGAAAATTTTTCATTAGAAAAGAAAGAAAAAGAAAAGAAAACCAATTTGCTCTGATCACTTACAGGTCACGTTATTAAACTTGTTTCCATTCATTTTTACATCCCGGAGATAGCATTTTCATGGAACATTCCAGATTCTTTTGGTAGATGAACTAACGAATCAGATAGACATTTCAAGTTCTATATATATCTGCCGGAATAGGAGCTATGAATTAAAAGAAAGTTAAGACAATTTTATACTAAATTTAGGAATCATAAGATTCCACCGAGATGTAAAAATGAATTCAGAATTATTAATCACAGAATGGCTGATGTTGAATGGGACCTCAGGAGATCTTCTAGTCTAGCCTCTGCTCAAAGCAGGGTCAGCTACAGCACATTGCTCAGGACCTTGTCCTGTCAGCTTTGAATACCTCCAAGAATGAGATCCCAAAGTCTCTTTGGGCAACCTATTCCAGTATTTAGTCACCACCCTTACATGAAATTTTTTTGTCTTATGTTTAAGTGGAATTTCTTATGTACCACATTGTGACTCTTGACTCTTTTCCTTTCACTGGATACTACTGAAAAGAGACTATCTCTGTCTTCTTTACTACCTTGCCTCTGGTGTTTATACACATTGATAAGGTCCCCCGTGAACCTTCTCTTCACAAGGTTAAACATTCCCAGCAATCTCAGCCTCTCCCTGTTTGTTAGCTGCTAATCCTTAAGGCATATTTGAAGCCCATTGCTGGACTTGCTCAGTATGTTCTTGTACTGGAGAGTCTGGGACTGCACAAATTCTCTGGATGTATCCTCACAATTGCTAAGAAGAAAGGAAAGATCACCTTCCTTGACCTGCTGACAATGATCTGCTTCATGCAGCCTGGGATACCATTGGGCTTTCTAACAAGGACATGTTCCTGGCTCACAGTCAATTTTTCTATCATGACCCCAGGGGCTTTTCTACAAAGCTGCTAACTAAAAAATTGCTTTTGCTAACTGTCTAGAGGTGAGAGACGTTTTCTTGTGCCCGGTATGTTTGGCAATGGCTTGCAGAATGAGCTGCTCCATCACCTTACAATTTAGAAAATAAAGCTTCTTTTCACACCAAAGATTCTTGGCTATATATAAGATCAAATACTAGGCTCCAGTCATACTCTTAGATCTGGGTGCATAGACATACGCATGTACACAGGTATTTGTTTTGTTAACATTACAGGTTTTCAGTGAGTGACTGACGTGGGACTGACGAGCCTATCGTACCCTAGATCTTTTTCCTTCTTCCAAAGTCTTCCTTTTGCTGCTAATAAAGCTGTAAAACCCATTTTTGCCCTTTGCACCCCTCACTACATTCAACTCCGGCTGTGCTTTGCCTTTTCTAAGCCAGCCCTACATGCTCAGGCAGTTATCTCTAAAGCCCTCCCAGATCACCTGTCCTTCTTCCATTTCACTCATGATTATGTTTAAGTTTTATCAGGAGCTCCGTTTTGATCATTGCAGGTCTTCTGCCATCTTCCCTTGATTTTCTCCACACATTCTGATGAACGATTCTTGAGCTTAGAGGAGGTGACCCAGCTCTCCTGGACCCCTCTTCTGGCCAGGACCTCATCGCATGGGTTTCTTCCAAGCAGAACCTTAAACAGGCTAGTTTGCTCTTCTGAAATTGAAAGCTGTGATCCTATTTGCCCTGCTGTCTTCCCTCAGGATCTTGAACTCCACCATTTCATGGTCACTGCAGCCAAGGCCACTCCAACCTTCAGATCCTGTTCCTCAGTGTTAGTATCATGTCCACCACAGTGCTTCCCTTCATCAGATCTCAGTCACCTATGTCAAGAAGTCACTATCAATGCACTCCAGATGTCTCCTGGACTGTTTCTACCCTGTTGTATTGTCCTTCCAGTTAGCAGAAATTCATAGATTTTACAGTATAACCCTATCTTAAAACCTGACTGTTCCGTGCCAGGAATTGCCTATCTGTTTATTTAAGATTAATGTTTGTAAGTAATTACAGATGGCATCTCTGAATCAACAGGTAGTGGCTACCAGTTCTTGCTCATGACTGTATTAGTCATATCTTAGAAACTGCAAATCAGCTTCCAGTTGAACTGAATCCAATCTTGGCAGTTCAGAAAAACATCCAATGGCTAAAATTTCATTAAACAGTAACTATTAAGCATGAATTCTGTTAAATGACTAGAAGTTCAAGACTGTAACACTTTCTAGCAGCATTGTTATGTGTATGTAGTGTTTTAGAAGCAAAAATAAGTTCCAGTTTATCTACTTTATTATCAAATATATATTGCAGCTTATTCAAAATGAGAAATGTTCCATTCTATATAAAATGACAATGTTACTATACTATCTTAAAAAATATTCAAGAAGACTGTGTCCAAATTTAAAAGCTCAGTCAAGTGTAGATGAACAGGAAAAGTTCAAAAAAGATTATTGACACATGAAAAACTATGTAATAAGAATACAGTATGTCAAAGAACATGTTCAAGGAAAGAAACACATTCTTTAAAAGCTGCATTTACATGTAAATTTTCAAATTTAATGGATTTCCCTTCTCTTGTAACGTTACTAATGGACCAACAGAACTTTCTGGTTGAATCCTGTTAATTTATCAGCTGCTGCTGAACTTATTAATGGCATCACTGTTAGTATTCACAGAAATTCTGATAAGGCTAGAGGAATGACTCTTCCATTACGCATAAAAGGCAAGACGTGGAGAAAGCACTCCATCACATTCTTTGAGAAGATCAGAGAAATTTAGACCAAAGGGTTAGTTTCATGAAGCCTTTCTCACCAGGTCATCTTGCTTTACTTTATACATTTGTGAGACGATGAAAAAGAATAAAAAACTATTTGTTCTAAACTGACCGTCAAATGTATTTCCTGTAGCTATATCCCATTCTTGTGTTCACATTCTGAACAGAAAGTACAGACTTAGAGAGAGAGTAGGAGTAGAGAAAACAGTGAAGAACAAGAGAATCCACATACAAGTTTAAATGAGAGTAAGCCCCATTTATTACAATATACATCCAACTCTTTTCCTACATAGTTTAGTTCTGCCATGTGTTCACTTCTCAAAGTTAACTAAGTTCTGCTGGAGTCCATCTTTAGCACTTCTGATATTCAAAGGCTAGTTTCCAAAAATTTGGAATTAGGTTTGTGGGTAAGCAAAGGGTAAAAGTAATTTGTGTCTTCCATTTTGGTCAAGAAAAACTTTTCTCAAAAACCTAGATNAAACAAAGATTCAATAGACTCCGTGGAATAAAATCTATCACTGAGTTCAGAACCCAAGTAGAACAACACTGGCAAATCTTTACACATCCAATAAGAATCACTGTATAGGCAAAGTAGCAATGAGTCATCCAGCTAAAGCTGTAATCTATATCGGTTCTCTTCTTTGTGTACATGTACCATTTCCACTTTAAAAAAAAAAAAAGACAGTTCTCATATAGAAGTATCTTGTATACTCAGATGCCTCATACACACATGTATAGCAAAAAGGGCAGGGAAGCCTTGCTCCCTTCAATGTCATTTACAATTCAATGTTCAGAGCAGGGAATGCAAGCGAAAAAAAAGAAAACAGAGTATGTTATGGGATGTATGCTGATAACATCTCAGAGAATCAGATAGACTGTCTGCAGGTAATTATTCTTTGAATGTGAATCAACGTGGATTCAACTATGAATGGCACACCATCTCCCAGAATGGTGAGATAAAGTAGGTCCAGCTGCAAACAGTACTGGTATCCAAAATCTGGCATTTAAATAAACGACCAAGTTGAAATAATGTCTGGCAAAGGTAATTGCAGCTGTACATTTCCCGAAGAAGATAGCTTATGTTGCTTGCCTTTGGGCAAAATGACCCTTAGTGTTCAAACAAATGCTAAACACAGGGATATACTAGGCTAACCATTTTTACTTCTTGCTGAAAAATGAACCAAGTCTTATAAAATATCGCTCTGGCTAAGGCAAACCTTTCACAGTTCTTAATCAACGTAAACCATTTTTGATATTTCACTGACAACAATTCTAAATTCCATGAAAAACATATCTGATTAAAACAGCATTAGTTCATAACGAGAATAAGATAATTTAAAAGTAGGTTGGTTTTGCTTCTATTTAACTAAAGTTTTGTGTAATTTTTTTATCTTGTGGCATTGATCTTTGTGGACCTTAATGCTCATCTGTCCAATGGACTGCTGCTGCGGTTAACAATCCCAGCACCAGTGTTTATAGACTTGTTCAAAGCTTGCTGAAAGCACTGGATAACAATAATCCACCCATCTGGATTGTCAACATTAAGGAAGCAGACATCTGCCAGAGTAATTTGGCTGACTCCAACAAGCCCTCATTTATGGGAATTGCAAGGCATGCTGGCATAGAGGTACATAATACATCCAGAAACTTATGTGATTTCTCCTGGACAGTTTCCATTGGAATCTCCAGCGTGACTGCCATTCTGTGCAGTAACTCTTGAAAACTTTTATAAGTGTCTGGCCGTACTTTTGAATATCAGTGGTAGCACAGTCTCATCTGCAGACAAAGGTAATACAGTGTAGAAACTGTATGATTAACAGCCTGCAACTCCTCTTCCTCAGAGCCTGTGAGACATGTTTCAATCATATACAAAGTACATATATTTGGGATGAAAAAGACCTGACTGTAATAGAGATAACAGAAAAAGGTACAATTTGGCTAGATTGCTGGTATAGATAATATCCAAGAGAAAGTGTTGCAAGGATATAGTAACCCCTAAATCATAATGTCAATCCTAGATCTTGGATAACAATCATAAGCACTGGAATAACAACTTACTGCCGTAATGAAGAGATCACAAATATTGTAAGGTTCTGGACACCACAGCTCTAGTAGCACACGAATGGCAGGAGTAAACAGTAGAATAGTTAGTATCAAGGACTGGAATGGGAAATAGCAGAAAGAATACGAGGCGGGTCCTTTGTAGGTTTTGAATTTCAGTTCACAATAACAAAATGAAAGATATCTGATTCCCAATGCTACGGCCCAGCAGAAGAAACCCAGAACCATGCCTTAGGTATGTGACTCAGCCTAATACATGAAAAGCTTATGAGAGCATTTCTGTGCTCTCTTTAGGCATCACAGCTTCTTGTAAACACCTCTGACCTTTGTGTTCATTTCAGGAATTACTTACAAAATACCATATCTCAAGAATGTACCTTGCATCCAAAGCAGTGTAAAAATACTTTGTGGACTCATAATGCAATATTATTGCTTCAGAAGAAACAAGATTCTTAAAACCTGAGGCTTATACTCTGTCATAAGAAGAAAATAGTAGTTGAAAAAAAGCAAAGGAAAATGCATTTATTTTTCAAAGGGGATTGAAATGTAAGAGAACTCAATAAAAATTAACATTATTGGTAAAATTTTCAGGTAACAAACAGCTGAGTGTTTGGATTTTTTTTTTTTAAACAAAGTGCTGATTTACTATACACCTGGTCTGTGAAAAGGAATTGTGGCAGAGTTGGGCCTATTCATCTTACAGTCCCATGTGAGCAGTATATCATCTCTCGTAATGCAAACAGACTCAGAGGATTCCGTTCTCTGTAAGAATTTGTACTCACATGCATGGAACACAAATACAACTGCAGTAGAATTTATGGATAAGTAAAAGACCTGTGCCAATATTGGTAATAAAATTCCTTTACCTTAACCAGATTTCTTTCATATGAAGTTGGAAATAGATGAACTGCTGCTGCTCTCAAATCCAAGCCATAGTCAGTCATAGGATCATTGTATATCAGCAATAGTATTCACCACCCTTGTAGGGTTTGATCCACTAATGGTTCCAAGAGCACTGGTCCAGCACTTTCAAGAGGCAAAGCTTCTAAAGAAATTCTCCTGTCTCAGTCCTAGTTGTCCGAAATAAATGACTCACCTCAGCACTGTCAAAACTGTAACAGTGAAGAGTAGAAATCACAGGAATTCTAGCAGATTTGCACAGGATAGCTAGGCTCACGGCCTCTCCCAGAGGTTATGTATTCAAAGGTAGTTCAGAATCTCAGTTGCACTTCCTGCTTTTTTCTGTTTTACTTAGCTGAAATTTACTCATCTCACTGCAAAGAAAAAGGGCTACAGTCTTCCTTAGCCTTTTTTATTATGCTTATAAAGATCCTGCTGTTGTTTGGTTTCAGACAATTAACTGTGGCTCATCCACAATAATTTTGTGCACTAGGGACTTTTCTCAGAAATATAGGTTATTATATCAAAATAGACTAATTCAAACTCTTTTTACAGAATAAGAAACGTAAGTGCAAAGACGGGTATATAAGTGCAAAAATGCAGTTTGCTTGATGAGGTACAGTTGACTGAAGAGAAACCAAATAGTCTAAAAACACTTGCAAAAGGCCAAGCATCCTGGCAGACATAGCAAAACCTTCTAAAGGCAGACTGAGGTTAACAAAGCTAAAAAAATGATGTAAGGATTTCATCCATACTCTGAAGTCCAAGGCTGCTCCTTATTTAATAAGCCTCTCTTTCTTACAGATTTATCTTGAATCTAACAGCAGGGGAAAAAAA
>VXAL01016267.1:2977-18083 GCA_013399475.1 Chauna torquata | reverse complement strand
AAAAAAAAAACACCTTATTTGAATTTGCTGTAAACAACAAGCCAATATTTATAAATCTACCATTCGACCTTTGCCTAGTAGTATAGCTTTTATACAGCATGTTCACTATCATGACTCCTTTTTTCTCCGCTAAGAAGACAACACTGCTTGAGGAATCTTACCTCTTCCTTCTACTTTGCTGATTCATTGTGAGTCCCTTAACAGTTACATGTATCACAATATCAATCAGCGGATTGTTTTGCAGAAGGTCTTTCAGAGTAAGAAATGTGGTGGAAGGGGGGAAATTTTGTTGTTGTTGTTGTTGTTTTTACACAGAGAAAAGAATTGTTCAATTAATGTTAAACAGCATATTGGCTAATTATTCCCAAGAGGCTACACTATTTTATTAGGTAGGACTCGATGATGAATACACCTCTCATTATAATCAAAAGCAATCAGAGTCCAATTACTTCTTAAATAAATTTGCCTAAAAATTAGTAGGTATCTGCACATGTGTCATGTTCTTCAATATAAAAGTGCTGAAGAAGCTTCATATCCCCTTAGGTTTGGCATATTGACTGTGTGTGGTGATAAAATGCAATGGCACGTTCCCCAGCTCTTGCCCATTTGTTAGGCCAAAGTAAGGTGCTGCTCAAATAAGACTGAAAAGATATTAAAGTGATTACATTTTTGTGTGTGTGTTTTCTTTGTATTTTTATTATCTAGAGATTTGACTAAGCATACAGCAGAAAAGATTCTGCATTCTGAAACTGTGACCTTTAGAAGAAATAAAAAGCAGAGAAAGCTTTTTTACTTTCGTGCATACTCTACACTAAAGGTATAGGCAAATTTATGTAAAAAGTAGTTGGACTGTAGATGCTTCTGATTATAATGAAAGGCTTACTGGCCATTGTATCTTTTCTTTCAAATTTCAGGAAGCGGAAAGTGCCGCTATGCACCCATATTCTTGTCCTGGTATATCTCTAAACTCATTGTAATTGAACAAAAATATCCATTCTCATAGTAAACACTTGTCAGTAAAACCTAAAAATATAAGCACAGCATTAACTTCTAGAGATACACCTGCAGAGTCCAGCAGAATGGCTTTGAAAAGTCTAAGCTTGGTCACTAGTCTCAGTAAGATACCACTTGTTCAAAGACAATTGAAGAGTCAACATTTAAGCTACTCATTACCACAGAATAAAGAAAGGAAGGATTACAGACTTGAAGAATTTAGTGTGACATATCAGCTTAAATTTTAATAGTGGAAATGTTATACTTTACATCATTTTACAAACATTAAGTCTGACAGTTAAAAAAAAACTAAATCCATAATTTCTTGTTAATGTAAGGGTAATAGGATTGAGTAGACTTTAGGTAACAATTTTGNGGCAAGAAAAAAAAAAAACAGAAAGCAATTTCCACAGGAAGAAATACTGGAAAAAGTAATCAAATTAACAATCTGAAAGCACCTAGACAAAAACATGCAGCTGAACAACAGTTCATATGGATTTGTCAACAACAAATCAAGCAAGCCAGAGTAATTTCCCACTCTGACAGACATATATCTTATGAATACAGAAAAGTAATAGATACACCTCTGGACTTAAGTAAGGCTTTCATGATGTTTCTTACAATACAAAACAAAATAGCCAGTGAAATAATGGTTCATATGATCACTGGAAGAAACTCTGTACAGGCATTACTCAGTTCCTCTGCTGCACAGTTCCTTAAGAAATATGCACATTTCTCTTCAGTTCCTGTAACTAAAATTCTGAAATTCTTTTCAAAAAACAAAACAAAAACAAACAAAAAAACAAAAAACACAAACAGCAGAAAATACTCGAAAGTTTTCCTATCTGTGAAGCTTATTTGTTACACAAACAAGTGTAACATTTTCTTCTATAAAAATATAGGGTGTAATTTAACAGGTGACTGAAATAGCTATTCTGGATCTTGGGCAGAAATTCAGTAAAAGTCCCCTAGTTTGGGAGGACTCATCCCCACCCCTCTGCTTGTACGATCACTTGCCACAAACAGAAGGCTTTAAATTCCCCAAATATTTAGAGCTGTGCTCCAGCACAGATCCACAGCCATCCCATTAAAAGCAGCATAGTGCCTACTTCAAGTTAATCAACTTGTTGATTCTAGGTGACTGCCAATTCAGCAAGGAAGAACAATGATTTCGTGCTAGACAAGAGTCTTCATTTCTTGTACTGTCAATAATGAAGTGTGCTAATTGCCTCTGTTATGCCCTATGAACTGCTGATCAGAAATTCTTTCCATTAATAGCACTCTTTTTTTAGTATGTCCACGTCTCTCTTCTATTGGGGGGCCCAGAATGAGACACGGTACTCCAGGTGCGGCCTCACCAATGCTGTGCAGAGGGGAAGGATCACCTCCCTTGACCTGCTGGTGATACTTTGCCTAATGCAGCCAAGAATACCATTAGCCTTCATAGCAGCACGGGCATGTTGCTGACTCAAGTTCAACTTGGTGTCCACCAGGGCTCCTAGGTCCTTTTCTGCATAGTTGGTCTCCAGTTGGGTGGTCCCCAGCATGTCCTGGTGCCTGGGGTTGTTCCTTCCCAGGTGCATGATTCTGCACTTCTCCTTGTTGAACTTCATGAGCTTTTTGTCAGCCCACCTCTACAGCCTGTCAAGGTCCCTCTGGATGGCTGCACAGTCCTCTGCTGAGTCAGCTACTCCCTCATTTTAATGTCATCCACCAGCTTAGTGAAGGTGCACTCTACCCCATCATCCAGATCCTTAACGAAGATGTTAAACAGGACTGGACCTAGTACTGACCCCTGGGGTACTCAGCTCATTACTGGCCTCCAGCTAGACTTTGCACCACTGACCACTACCCTCTGGGTTCGGCCATTCAGTTAGTTTTAGAAACACCTCACTGTCTGCTCATCCAGCCCATAATTCAACAACTTCTCTATGAGGTTCTTAATAAGAGCAAGAAGTGATAGTTGTAGTTTTAAAGCATGCCTGAATCTAAATATGTGGACTTGCACTCAATTAGACATATAAATGGAAGGTATCATTTTTCAGGACTGTATGAAGACAAAATGTGTGCTTGCTGTTTGTGACTACCACTGATGTGTTGCAGACTGGTCAGTCTTACTTTCTCCTTCACTCCACATCAGTGATAGGTACAAGAGAAGACCATCAGAAAACTAGTACAAGAAAGAGAGAAGCAGTGCAAGAAATCACTTTTGCTAATTAAAAAAAAAAAAAAAAAAAATTACATTTTGCTCCTAATGTATGACAGTTCAGAGAAAAAGCAGGAAAAGTAAAACAGAGTGAGGGATGAAAACAAGGGGGAAATGGTGCCCCTTCTGCTCAGTTTCTCAGTCAGTTTCCTTCTGGTTTTACTTGACTATGATAAATGACACCTTTATGACAGTCCTGCTCACTTATGTAAATTAGTTCCTTTTCTCAAATTGCCTTAAATGGATGCAAAGCTTTATAAACACCACAAACGGACATCACTGTTGTCTGTGAACTTTGCTATACCAATCCATCAAAGGAGCTGATCTGTGCCCTTCTAAAAACATACAAAGAAACAAATTATCCATGCTAAAGAAACATTTAAGTAGTTCTAAACAACAGTCGGTATTAGAAGGATTATACAAAAGGTTACTCCTTAATATGACTCATTTAAAAGAACTCATTAGCCATTGAAGTAGTTTCCATTCACTCTGTAAAATATATAAAGTGGGCACAGATGGAGAACATGTTAATTTACAACTGAAAAGCTTTCTTAGAACTTGAAAACTGCTTAACTCTCCTATGCAAGCATTAAGTAACTAAGAATGTGTATGTCATCATATATGTTAATACTCTCTCTCTCTCTTTTTTCTCAAGGTTTTCTACTCTCAGTTTCAAAATCTCTGCAAAAGGTAGAAGATGAAGATATGTTGCTAACCACATTCAATCTAGGAAAAACTCTTCGAAATGGAGATAGAACTGGCAAGAGAGGAGCTATACCTTTGCTGAAGCATTATAAGACCGAAGAAAGCTTTCTAAATGAAGAGGATGACAGAAACCCAAAGTTTTTTGTGAGTTTTCAGTTTTACATTTTTTGCTTAAGTGTTAAATGGAAATTCTCTGTATAGCCCTTTAGAAGACAAGAACGATAATTTAACACAATAACCTGGTGAATATAGGAAAAAAAAACAGTTTAGTATAATACACTCAAGGATGAAATTTTCCACTGCAAATATCTAATTCCAAGTTTTTAAATGCATAATCTGGGCAGTTGAATAAAAAAAATCTGATTTTAACAGAAGTATACATAGTCAAAACTTGCAAGTAAAAAGCCCATGTTTCAGCATGTTGCTATATGCAGCAACAGGTTTCCAACTTCACCAAATACGACGGACATTTTCTTAAAGTACACTTTTCCATATAACTGTTTCAGCCAAAGATGTAATGCAGGTCATTACTTACTTTTAAATGATTATGTTGAATGATAAAATACTTGTATTGATAATTTAAAAAGTCAACACAACTGATTAAGTTTTTTTTAAAGATAAACTGTTATTCTTGTTTTCTCTTGAAACAGGACACAGGTTCCAGAGATGATTTCTTAAATCATGGTATGCCAATCAATATGGGCAGAAAGCAACTACCTTATCTTCCACTGAAGGGAGTCATGGCTTTTCCAGCTGACACTGAAATTCGGAATATTGAATCAATACAGGAAAGAGAGACTGCAGATGAAGAAAATTCAGCTAAATTCCCTATAGGAAGGAGAGATTTTGATAGTAAGTGTCATTTTTTGCACAAAAATTATTTAATTCTGGTAAAGTACAGTGCAATGCCTCTGTAGCCATTTGATAAAAGCTCATTTAGAAACTCCATGTCATATCTGGGATTTGTTAGAGCTAATTAAATCCTGCATTTCNGTTAAATTAATAATATTTCCAGAGGCCATAAAGAATTCTAGTCCTTTGATGTTTCAAACTTTCACATTTTTTTCCTGTAGTGCTCAGGTGTATG
Source organism: Chauna torquata (assembly GCA_013399475.1). Classification (NCBI taxonomy): domain Eukaryota; kingdom Metazoa; phylum Chordata; class Aves; order Anseriformes; family Anhimidae; genus Chauna; species Chauna torquata. The sequence goes on along the minus strand of VXAL01016267.1, from coordinate 13,092 downwards.
CTGGGAAGAGTCTATCGACCTTGTTGGCAAGTCTGAAAACCAGTGACCTACAGCACCTTCTTTGACAAAGATTAAACATTTTATTATGAATTTAACGTGATTAGAAGTTACTGTGTTTTAGTGTTGCTATACACATGCATCTAAAGATACTTTCATATCGCAGCGCAGAGGGAAACACAGTTCACTGCTAAAAAAGAACAATGTTGTAATTACTGGTGATGTATTGTTATCAAAAAATAAAATACTTCTGCATAATCCAGACTCGTAAATACTTGTCTAATATTACACACAAGCTACTTTCACTTATTTGAGTATGAAGGGAAACAATTCATGAATTTCACCTTTTTCTTGCAAAATTTTACAACTTCTGAAACAGTCAACAGACCATGCATGTCAAAATAAAAACTTACAGTCGAAAAAATTGAGTTAATTTTGCCTGACCAGCAATCAATTTATTCTTGCTTGCAGTTTTGTTTTTTTTTCTTTTTCCATCAATTTTGCTGCCCAACTCCTTCTGAGGGTTGTTTGAAGTCTTACATTTCTTAGCATTTTTTGGCAAAGATGGCTCACTTTCCTCATCACAGATAACTTTGTCATTATTCAAATCCATCTGTTCATTCCTGGAGTTCTTGTTTCTTGGCTGACAACACAGTTTTCCCATTTCTGTATAATTTCTATTCTGATGAACATTTTCAGAAATAGTTCCAATCCCTGGTATGTCAAGACATGAATTCATACCTTCTGTCATATAAGAATATCAAAAACATATGCAATGAATTAAAAACGTTACCTGGGATTATTCATATGTTTTCTGTCAGAGGACTGTCTTGTGATTTTTAATCAAAATGATTCCTTTATAAAGCAAAACAAAGCTATTCTGCTCATTGCAGTTACATTTTCTACTTGTTAAGTACACTGTTATTTTAAAATGACATTGCTCAAAAATATGTTATGGCAACTAAATTAGAGAAGTAGATTTAAAACTTTAAGATATTGGAAAAGAGGCTTAAGGGGACTAGAAATTATATATATGTATGATATGGCTTATAGTGGAGTAACCCAAATGATTCTTTTCCTAATGTTAAAAATATAAATTTCACTTAGCTTGCTTATGTAAAATAAAAAGAAAAATTAGGTTATGTAAAATGTATCAATTTTTTTACCTTAAGATAGCATTAATACATATGTTTCAAACAGATTTGAATTTTCAAAACATTAGCATTAAAATTTTAATGCAAAGGCATTTAACTGATCACAGTATATACAAAACTATGAGACATGCCTATTTTTTTCTTGAAAACATATTTATACTTGAGTTTTACTAAAGCCTTCTTTGATAACACTTGAAATAGTAGCTATCATGTTCACTTCTTCAATTGTACTACAACTTACCTGTGACATATTTAGCTTGAAAATGTTGCTTTGGTGCAGGATGTATGGAGGTTGACATTTTGCTACTGCTGAGGAAATGACGACCCCTTATTTCACTCAACTGATTTTTATATGTACATGCAAACTGAGATTTGATTGAAGATTGCTTCATCTGCAAATAGTAATCTACAGCTTACAATTTACAATCTTATAGCTTTATTTACAGAAATAAAAGAAAACACTTGCAAGACTAGTAAAATACTAAGTTTCCATTCTTCTGTCTTGAAAGTTCTAGATCAAATACCAGAAAAATGAGTATGCTCAAATTAAAAGTGTTTATATGAAGTACTCATTTTAAAAGTATATAGACTTTCAAGAATACTTACAACAGTAACACTGAAACACTGAAAAGGAATGATAGGTAATATAAATTAAGCTTCAATATACTTGTATCTAAAACTTCAGTAAAAATTATTATTTCAGATCTCCCTGGTAAATTTCAGATTTTCCATTTAATCACAAAACAAAGGCATTTCTATATTGAATGCCAATGTCAAACTCGACATTTGTCAAAACATACTCAAACAGCCTAAATTGCCAGAAATCTACAATAATGAAAAACACTAATGTATGTGGTTCTGCATGTTCATCCCTGCCTCCTAGTCTTGGAAGCAGGTAACCTAGTCTTATAGCACAGGCAAATCAAAATACGTGGTTCTTCTACAAAAATTATACAGAAATTTTAATATAGTCAATATATCTATATTTACTGGAATCAACACTTCCAGGTCAAGCTTCGTCAGTTTATGCTTAGGTTACAGTTTCTCTGACTATCACTTCTGAGAATTTCAGGGTCAAGCTTTGTACTTTCTGGCCAATTGTCACAAATGCTATAGACTCTGCAAGACAAATTGTGCCTTCACTTCCATTTGAAAGTCTACTAAATTATATAAAACTCATCGAAAGCTATAGCATGGATTAGGATTTCTAGCTAATAGTTCTATTACAATGTCACAGGTGAATTCAAATAAATGTGAGCTGAACGAGTAACACTGTACAAATATCAAGAAAAAGAAAATGCAAGAAGCATTGTCACAAAAGAAATACTAATTTTTGGACTGGTTTTGCTGAGTAAGAGGTTTACAGACACTTTTTAGATTAAAAAGTTTACATTATCAAGTCTACTTATCCTCTTAACACAAGCATGTTCAAATCCTCTAGTCATTTCACCCCTATAGATTTTTTTCTTCCAACTCAAAATTTCAAATTCAGACAGAATAACAGAAAAGACCACATTGCCAGAAACCTCCTTTCACAGGGGCCTTCATCCACGAAACTCAGTCACAGTTCATGCCACTTTCATCAGATACTGCTTTTATCCACATAAACTAACCGACTCCAGCCTTTTATCATTGAGATGCAGCCTAAGTATCTCTGCATGATACTGCAGTTGGCCAGGTGAACACACCTGCAGTCTTTTTGGAAAAAAATATCCAACTTCTTTACAGAAACATAGTTCTTTCTTACTTAATATGCCCGTAGCCATGTACTCTTACTTAAAGCTTCACTATGGTCTTCTCCATGGACTGCAGGGGAATCTCTGCTCTGGCACCTGGAGCACCTCCTCCCCAGCCTTCTTCACTGACCTTAGTGTCTGCAGAGTTGTTTCTCTCATTTTTCTTACTCCTTTCTTACAGCTATGATGCAGTGTTTTTTGGTTTTGTTTTTTACCCTTTCTTAAGTATGTTATCACAGAGGTGCCACCAACATGGGCTCAGCTTTGGCCAGTGGTGGGTCCCTTTTGGAGCTGGCTGGAACTAGCTCTGTCCAACATGGGGGCAGCTCCTGATCTCTTCTCATAGAAGCCACACCTGTAGCCCCCCTGCTACCAAAACCTTGCCACATAAACCTAGTACAGAAGGATAAAGAAACTATACCCAAAGAATCAGAAAGATAATTTGAAATAATAAAAATTGCAACTCTAATCTTGTTTAACTAAACTTAATATCCTATCTATACAATTACAATATTCAGAATGTAAGGGGCTTAAGTTTTCTTTAGTTTAAGATTAGTGTAATATTAAGTTTCCTGGTTGTGGTATGTTTCTTCAATACTTCATCATAATCCTTTAAAATTCACTCAACCCTCAATTATTGTTCAGTAAATGACACACATCAACAATTATGCAACAATATCTTGCACACAGAATTCTATCACATATTCATATTGCAAGAGGCAAATAAGCTACAATTTGTGCTGAGCTGATGAAGATATAATAAATACAGCACAGAAAAAAAATATCAAACCTAGGCAAGAAAGCTCGATAATTACCATTCTATAAATAACAACAAATTCAGGTTTTTGGGGGACTTTAGGGTTTCTTTTTTACCAATCCCACCCGACGCTGCACTAATTTAGTTTGCAAGGATTAGAATACGTGGAGTCAAAGGACAGAAGTCAAGATCAAACACTGAAAAAGTTTCACAAACTCATCTGTCTTTGTTCCAACTGCACTGAAGCTTGAAATATGCCTCAAAACTTCACTCTGTATCACATCACATGCCATTTAGTCATTTACAAACAGTATCCAAAGCTCTACCAAATGTAACTGTTTCAGCTGATGCTAGTACTAACCTAGAGGATATATATGAATCAAGAGTGCAAAACTAGACTTGATGAAGCAGTCAAACTTCCCAGCTGGTCTAGGAGTATTTTTGCCAGTACAACAACTTTATTACACTGAGTTAGCAACAAGCAAATTTTAATAGCCTGAAGGCAGAACAATAGAGTGCTAGTCTGGTGCTGAATTAAGAAGTAAAGCTTTTCCGGAGTGTTTTTAAAGAAAAAAGTGTGACTTAAAAACTGATTGAAGCACACATAATGAAGCCTTTCAACAGTTTGAAATAAGTCTTAGAAATGAGAGGTTTTGTGCATTAAATTCCCTGAACTACACTGCTATGTGGGGACCCACATCACCATCCCGATAACCCACAGCTCTGGGAGAGTAAAAAGATGTTGAGGGCTCAACTTGCTAATCAAGCAGTTGCACATAAGTTGTATGAAATAAACTCAGATTTACTGTCCCTGTTCCTCTTCACAAGCAAGAGGGATGTTGCTGTTATACCTATATGGAGAAAGAAATTCTGCTGTATTTCAGATAAAGGGGTTTACTGTTATCACTGTTCAGCTGGAAGAAAGTACAACAGAATATAAGATGTTGTGTTCAGCACACGTAGGTCAATTAGTAGTCCTAATGAGCAGAATACGTAGCACATTCTCCCACCTTGATTTCTGTACCTAAAGAAGTTTTTCAGTTGCTTGAGATGGCAATATAAAACATTCACATTTATACAAAATATTAATGGTGCATCCTCTATTTATTTCTAAAAGTTAGTTGATAATCTATTCCAGATCTCCTTCCACCATCTGCATACAGACAGTACTGCCAATAGTTAGTCAGTAAGAATGTTGAGATTTGTTTTTTATACACTGGAATAGCATAATAGAATTTGAAAACCTACATCAGTAACAACAAACACATGTTTTTATTTTCCAGCCAAACAATTAGAGTACTATTTGGAAAAGGAAAAGAGAGATAAAAAGGAAGAGAAAATGTATTCTCTGCATTCTTGTCCTTGTTCTTTTAGAAAAAGTAGTAAAGGTAAATTGAAAAAAAGGAGTACAAGGGGAAGAGAAAGAAAAGAATAAATGGTAAATGCCTTCACCAAACCAAGGCATCATGTTATTCAAACATGAAAAAATGTCCTGGCTAATAGTTCAGGTAATAGCAACCTTTTATTTTACCAAATCTGTCAAATTTTTTAGTATGACATTTTACCAGCCTTCTGCTACCCTAAATTAACTTACTACAGTTTCAAAAATATTCAGCCACAAATCATCTCATTGTTGGGTTTCAAGAGTACTCAAAATTAACAACTAGGAATCTTTGGAAAGTGATTTAGGGGTCTTTTAGAAACAAAAATGGTATTTTCCACACAAGTACGGTTTATCAAATAACTGACTCTAAAAAAAGTAACAAAGTCTTTCTTCAGATTTTGTGCTGAACGTAACCTTTGTCTCCCCTCCTCTTTCTCCTCCAGGTACTCGTTTTTTGGCACAATTCATATCCATGGAAGCTACTAATCAGTTTAGTGCTCTTCATAATTACAATCCACTCAGAAATATTCTTGCTACAATAGATGAGACAACTACCTGAGGAGGATTATTCTCTCTATTGCTATGAATTTTCTCCTCACAATTATCGTAAGTATACAGAAAATTCTTGATAACTTCCTGTTGATAGTTTTCCAAGTCACGGTTTATTTGTACTGGAATCACAAACAGGCAAAACAATTTTCTCAAGTAACAGCATTTAGGGAACTAAGCAATGAAGAATAAGAGAAGTGCATGAAGCTAGATATTAAGTCATTTTATACAGGCATGAATAAGTCACATGAGAAAGGCAGACTGGAATTTTTTTTGCTTTTTGGAGCTTTTTCCTTGGAAGGATTTCTATACACAGTAAAATTACAATGAACTTCAAACATGCCAAGATTTGTTAGAGTTCTTTAGCCACAAATTCTTTTAAAACTAAAGTTATGTTCCCAATTGGAAGAAAATACTGCCTCATATAGAAAAGGTTGTCTCCAGTTACATTAAGAAAAAAAAAAGACATGCCAAACTACTGAAAGTTCTTGCAGCTGCTGTGGGATAAATGTGTTAACAATGCAGCAGGATTTCTAACACAATGCATCAAAAGGCCAAAACAATCCTGAGTTTACAAAAAAAAAAAAAAAATCCGTTACTGTCTCACATATTGTATGCTCATGGCCTAATAGGTTTTGTTCCTTCCTTCTTGATTGCTCATGTTCTCAGTTTCACCCAACATCATTAGTTCCAGTACAGTATTTCACCTACAACTTGAAACTCCAGTTAATCTTTCCAGGTTCAGAAGAAAGATTAAAATCTTTATTACGCAACCTCTTTATTGCCTTAAGTTGATCTTTAACATAATCAAAGGAGATGATTGTGACAGTCATTCCATTCCTCTCACACCAGTCAATAATATTTGCATAACTCCATTACATTCAACATAATAAATTGTCAAACAGTGGGGTTTCAAATTAATGGAAGTATAATTCAAAGTACCAGACATAAGGTCAGATTAACCCGTTTTAGATAAAATACCTCTCTCTTGTCCAGTTAGATGTTCTATACTATTTATGAAGTAGAAAAAGAGTGAGAAGGAAAACTGGCAGCAAGAGACATGACTCAATAGAAGTTCTATAGACCTCTCTGAATGAAAGTTTCCTTCCACAAAATACCACTCACCATTAAGACACTTCCTTTTAACAATAGATAGCAAACTTGAAACACAACTCATTTCTTAATCGTCTCTCATAGGAAGATGAAATTGAGTTCCTTACTATTGCTCTTTCCTGCTTCTGCTGAAGAGGATGAAAAGGTGCAACATACTAGATGCCCAAACTTCTTCCTCTTCAAGGGACAGAGAAACAGCTTTGCCTCCTAACAAATGCCTTTATGGTTAGGTGATCTTTTTGCATATATTCCAGTATTTAATGAGGACTGCAAGACAAAATATTTCCTTGTTTCTTCCACTGTTGCCAGGAATTGGTTTTGGTACAATGGAAAAAGCCATAGATTTATCTTATTTTTAAACACAAATTCCAATTTATAGCTACCTGTTTACTTTTTCCTCTCTCCATATTTTTAGATACTAAACACATATGCATGATGTTGTGCCCTAGGTTTAAATAATATTGATCTGCAGTTCTCCGCATAATTCTGCAGAAGATGTGAGAAATCACTTCCTCTTATGGAAGGAGAGGGTTTAATTTTTATTTTATTTTTTTAATTTAGTGAACTGTCCCTTTCTCCTTCCATTTACTAGATTTTCCTAAACTTCTTTATTCAACATATACTTCTTGATGGGACTCAGCATAGAACCAAGCTAATCATCACTGTTGTGTTTTTCTTCCCATCTCAAATATCACAGAAAAGGAGACTTTTATGGGACTAATCCTAATGAGAGTTTATGAGTTAACACTATAGACTAACAATCTAACCACACACCAGAAGCAGCATGGAAAAAGGGTCCTTAGGACAATTTTATGGAACTAATGCTACCATTACATATACTGCATAAGAAATTTCTCAGAAGAATCGTTGACATTGAGAAGAAACATCATGTTTCTACTGTCTTACTCAGAATATATGTACAGTATCTCTTGTGAGTGAACTGTTAAAATTAGTGCACCATGCATAACAAAATTTAGAAGTGTGAATTTTACAAGCAACCTGTACATATTCCAAGATGGTTATACGAAACAATGAAAGCTGATATTCAGCATAAGAAGGTGATAAGTACTACTACAGCATTTGAGATCTATGGTCATGGACAAGGAATTCATTGTGCTATGTGCTGCATAGTAAAGACAGAAAAAAAAATTATTTCTACCAAGAGACATTAGAATCTAAGACAAGAAATATATGGATTCATAGGGAAAGGAATCCATATTAGTCATTGTAATGGGCATCCATCTCAATACATAAAACTGCTAAGTTTTGAGGAGAGGTTGATTTAAAGGTACTGAAAAAACTTTTAAAGGAGGATAATGAGTTCTGCAGATATCCATAGGAAATCTCTTCAGCCATAAGAAATAGTATAAAACAAGACAGCTGAAAGAGCTAGCCGGAAAATTAACAAACCAACAATGAAAACTGGTATCGTAGGCTGAATGTAAGTAAGAACAGATATCTCAGGGCAGCAAATCAGAAATAATAAGTGTGGCTGGGATAGGTTAAAACAAGTAGCTTGTAGCTACTACAATTTAAAGGAATAGATTGATATGCAAACAGAAGAATGGCATTTAGTGTCTAACCACTTTGCTGTTCAGTTGTCAATCTCAATGGAGATAGTCTAAAGCTACATCTATCACGTCCAAGAAAAATATACCGCCATGATCAAAAGGCAAAATGAATCTTTAACATATTATAGCTGAGTGGATGTATGGATAGAAAAGAATATATTCCAGAGTAGCTATGGAGCAAAAAAGTAACAGATAGGATACTGTCCTCAATGCTAAATATACCAAGAAAGACAGACGTACCACTTCAATATCAACAGGTTGGTATTCACTGCAATTTAAAAGTTATTTATAGCAAAATTATCATGAAGATCATTTATCAGCTCCAACCTTTTCAAATGTTTTCCCATGAGTTTTGAGCTAAATTTCACCTTAATTAGTGCATGTATCCAAAACACTGACGCCCCTATCCATCCCCTTAAAAAAAAAATAAAACAACACTCTGGAGTATATTTAAAACACACACTGGAAATATTGACAGCACTTTTCATTTTAATTCCTTTTAATGACTTTCTATTTCTCATACATGTAGTATGTTAAAATTCCCTTCAGTTTCAGTGGCAGAGAGATATTTTCCATTGTGCTGTTCCAAAACTAATTCTAATGGCCTATAAAACCTCTGTTCCCTTCTTTACATACTAATTATATTTGTGTTTTCATCTGTTGTCAGAACTAAGTTTGTGAAAAATACTAAGTCACTACTTTCATTTAGTGCTCTGTTGAAATGCTGTGGAAGATACAAGCTCTGTCTCTTTCCATAATCCCAACATCAAAATTTGACAATTTTGAGAAAAATAGACTATGTAAAATGCAATTTTAGGAAGGCTGCAATTTTCAGAAACACTGAAGTTATTCTTTTCAATAGGGCCATTCACAACACCAATATATTGTTGTAGTGTTCTATTTTATCTACAAAATAGCAAGCATTAGTATGGTTTACTTTATTTACATGCTTAAGTTATGGAAATGCCCTTGGAATGTCACGAAGAAAAAGCGTTCTAAAAAAATGCAATGAAAGAGTCATTACTATTCTTATTATTATCATTACAGAACTGAAATCACGTCCCTATGTTCAAAGTTATTTTTGCTTTCACATAACTTCAGCTTTAATTCTATAGTCCTGACACACACAGATGGTTAAATGAAGAGATATAGACTAGCTAAATAAATTGCCGTTAAGAGATCATCATTAGGAAGTATTTTTAAGGAAGTTTAAAGTCTTTCTCTTCCAGAGTGTTAGATGTTTTCATTCGTATTGCAATATTGTTTGAGTTAGGCCACTAACCACTAGTTAATCACTTCTTTAGCTATGGACTGCCTTTCAGACAAGTATTTGAGAATTTTAACACAATTATTTTCATTTTAGCATTATTATTTCAATGTATCCATTCGCGCATAGTGATTCTGATGTAGTACCTTAATTATTTTTTCATCCATAGATTTCTGAATACGCTGTCTAAGAGGTTTTGGAGAACATCCATTGGACTGTTCTGGAGATCTATATTAAAAAGACATAGGAAATATTCAGAACACGTAAATGCAATTAATTAAGAAAAATAATTACCATAGCAAGTTCCTCCAAAACAGGAAGCCAAGCATTTTCTCTCTCCATACCTTACTTTGTTTTCTCCCTTCCTGAGTAACCACACGTAGTGTGACAACTGAAGACTGCATAATGAAATCAAACCTACAGTTTCAATTTCTGGTATCCTTTTGCAGTATGTTTACAATATTGTAGCTCTGCAATAACGGTATTATTGGTAATGCTGCTGGTGAGTTACCAAGTTACCATTCTACTTTCACCTCCTTGAATAGCATATGGCTGACATCCAGAATAATTTTCCTCCTGTTTACATA
>VXAL01016265.1:84739-132763 GCA_013399475.1 Chauna torquata | reverse complement strand
ATGATAAATTGACACAGGGAACAGAACAGAATAGAATGAAAGGAATAGGTTTTCAATGTAAGCATAATCTAAAGCATGGCCTCAAGTGACCAGATGGCTCAAGGGATTAGCAATGCTGTAAAGTCTTTTTACCTTCCTCCTCTGTCCCCTCCCCTTTAAGCAACAGGTTCAAATGTCTGAGTAAGTAACATCAGCATCCAGACAGACATAGCTTAAAGAGTCTTCACCTGCAACAAGTAGCATGGCAAAAGTTGTCACTATCTAGTAGCAGTATCTCTATGAGAAGAATTATGTTAGAGTTGTGCAAATATTTCTTTGTTGATGAAATGAAAACATTCATTTGGGTTACACTGAAAAGCTTCAGTTTATTTTAAGGCTCCTTTAAAAGACATAATTATGTTTATGTTCATTTTCTAAACTTTGAAATGAAACATCATTCTGAAATGAAAGCAGTGTCATTTAAAAAATGCTACAAATCTCACATTTGATCCAATTAAGAGAAAAGAGATGTAAAACATGAATCTGTGAACATGCATCAGGGATCTTAATTTTCAACACACAGAATGTTGTCAGAGATGTTTTCCTGAAGATTGCTCCTGCACATTCTACTTTCTTAGGGGAATACATGCACAAAGCGGAAAAGTATCGTCATGAGGGTTACTAAGTGAAAATCCTTTAGGAAATCTTAGCAGGCTACATAATAGTTAAGACAACTCTTTAAGTCATCACATGAGGATGTGAGCTAGAAGGTGCCGAGTTTTCTTTTCCCCTATATTTGTAGTACTTGCTTAGTAAATAAATAGAAGACTTTAATGTTCATCTTGAGGACTATAGGCTTTCCGTGTTTCAAGAGCATGAAAAGCAATAATCAGAGCCATTGGTCATATTCTANTATTAAAGACAGGGGAAAAGAATGTAAGGCAAAAAGCCACTGAAGCCTGTGCATAAATTTAACTCAAACTACTGTACCATCTATTCTTGTGTGGTGCTTCTATAATTCCAAAAAATACATCTGCAGCTTGGATTTTCAGCTTGTCAGACTCTGCTGACTTTTAGCTATAGACCTAAATTATTCTCTCACTTTTCTTCAATAGAAGTAGCCTCTATGCAAGATAAATGCAGAAGGGAAAAAAATGCTAGTTGAGTTTAATGACCTGATTTTATGCTACAGCTTTGATAAAACTCGATTTTTCTTCTTTTGCTCGGTTACTTGCTTTCTGATGCCTATTTTTGTAGTGCAGTGCATGATTTATATTGCAATGCTAAAATATAAATTTTCTAAGATGTTCAAGCAAACTCTTAATATTATATCAAAGTTTCTTTTGTAAATTTTGACCTTGCAAGGTAATATATGGGCCCCACTGAAGTCACGGACAAAAATTCTTGGACTTCAACAGAGAGGAGGTTACCCTCAAGGATGTCATTGTGGTAAGGCTGTAAGCTCCTAGTGAGCTCCTGTATTCAGAGTGGATTCATATTGCCTGTGATTTCACACTGTGTTTTTTGTTTGACCTAGTACATGCTGTTACTCTCCTGAATGTTGTATCTCAGATAACAGTACTTATGCACCAGCTGTGCAGTCATGTTTGGGTACGATGGCACATGTGAAGGACAAGGTTTGGGATGTTAATCTATATTGACTGTTGTAAGTCACAAACTAGCATTGTTCATTTTACATCTTGGTGCTATTCACCTCCCCCTTTCCTTTCTTCCAAAAATTTAGGTGATGTAGTTGCAGATTCTGGAGCAGACAAACACTAAGTTGGAATGGGTATAGTTTGGCAAATCTGTACAACCCTAGAGCACATTGGCAGTCCCTTGTTACTTAGCCACAGCATGCATTCTGTAGAGTCAAGGAGCTTCTCTTACACCTGATGAAGACCAAGAAACGGTGTCTATCTGTCCTTTGCCCATTTATATGTAGGCCATCTTGTCTATATTAAACAGAAAGGGAGGACAGAGGAATGCTTAGCTTGAACAACAGTCCCTGGCTCTGCCAGGATCTTTCAATAAGTCCTTTCTTTGTGCATAAAAAATCATTAGATTTAATAGCTTCATGGAAGAGAAGTTCAAAACAATGTGACAGCCATCGCTGAGCAAGCTCAGTACCAAATAGGCAAATTTTTGCTCAGATCCTCTTACTTTCAGGGTCCTACTATAATCATGATAACTAATGAATGTAGAAGAATAACATCAGGAAAATATACAACTTAGTGTTAGCTGACCTTGAGTACAGTTTGGCACCTGGAAGCAGGGAGTTACAGACTGAACTCTGTGTTCAACAAAGCCTGCACAGCAACTCACTAAACAACACAAGTTCACTGTACATCACCTGAGAATCAGAGTTCATGTATGAGCAACCTATTAGTCTCTTTTTCCGGATTTTTCACATTCTCCCTCTATTTCATTTTCTGTCATTTAATTCTTCATAAGTAGCAGACTCTTTTTTTTTATTTTCTTTAACAACTTCTCTTTGTAATCTCCCTTGGAACTCGCAGGATTTTTCTGTGTTATACGTACCACACATTGTGATACCATTATGTCAGCTACAACGTGATTTTCAGCACACTTGCAGACTTAGCAATTTTACGGTATGATTACTGTGATGGCTTTGGCAGACATATGAGCCTGCATTTCTTATTCAGACAAAACTTCTATAAGTTCATTGAATGCAGTTAATCGATAGAGACAAATCATGCTTACAATAAATTCATGAAACTTACCTTAAGTTTATATATTACAAAAAAAACAAACGGATCACACACTGGTACGCAGAGATTTCAGCCATAGGCTCATGGCTTCTGAGCTTATACTTTCCCTGGTTAACATGGGCTTCCTTTGGCTCTCTGAAGGCCACACACCGTTTTCTTTTCAGTTAAAATTTTGATTCAAGTAAAAACATGGGGTTAGTCTATTGATCTTCAGCCATTTTAAAATTCCTTGAATATGTTGGTTTCTGTATCTGCCATGCAAAGTGATGCACAGTTTGAAAGCTGCAGAGCTGGTATTGAAATTCATTGAAGTTTATTGTAGTCACAGTATTTCTACATGAACTATTTTGTGAAGTGTAGAACATAAAGCAATGGACTTTAAACATGGTTGTACGTATGGCAAAAATGCTTTTTTTTTTTTGATAAAAATCTATTCCTTCTATGAGTACTGTCCTTGTTCAGTGCTACAAGTTCAGTGCCAATATCCTATGTATTAGGCTGATTTTGAAACTGAGTAATTTGGGACAATCTTACAGTTGTTCTCAGATTACAATAAAATTCAAACCAGACTACAGAAATGTGCAAATGTTATTGTTAGTCTGTCTTTCAGCTTCGGTCTTAGAAAATAAATTTGAAACTGCAGGTTTTCAGAAGAAAAGCTTTCAGACGGCCAGCCATTCAAGACCATGGGAGATAAAATGGAGGTGGGAGGACCAGCCTTTTCAGAGGTGGGCACAGGCCATGTAAACAGATGTGGCTGCAATGAATGGGCAAGCCTGAATAGCGGCATTGTTCCTTGCCTTCCCCGCGCTCTGAGTAGGGACCCGGCACAAGTCACACTCGCAGATGAGAGCTTAAAGTCTGCCTGTTACANGGGGGGGGCGGGGGAGAGAAACCAAACCTGACTGTATTTAAGTTTTATTAAGTCTATCAAATATCATGAACGTTACCTCCCTAGAGCCATTTCAGAGGCTTTCCTGAGCAGCATTTACAACAGTTTTTTTTTTTTTTCCCCCCCCTCAATGTATGGCAGAGTTCATTTAAAAAAGACGCCATCAAAGCCACTTGAACACGAACTTTTAGTCTTTTAAATTAATTCTGTAGTTTGTTTTTGAAACTAATTCATTTTCCATTGTCTGTGATTCATGATGGGCTTATTAATAGTAGCTTTAATACATACAGACATGCATAATGCTGTTCAACAGCTGTATGTTAAGTGCATTCCAAGAAGGAAGACTGGTGAGATACTGTAAACATATTCTATATAACTACATATGCCCTGCATTCAGTAAAATCTTCTAGACCGATTGTAGGGAAATGATTCAACTGTGTTGATATAATTTCAGCTTGAAACTTTCATGCCACTGCTGAGTTACTATACACATGTTCATTGATTTATTTCATAGGGAACTGTTATTGTTGAGTACTTGTAAAGGTCACATATACCAGCATTTGGAAGCTTGCCCAGGTTCCTTTAAATAACCCCAGGGACACAAAGTTTTGTGATTTCTGAGGCCTTTCTGGGGAAGAGACAGCAGTAGTAATGCAGTTCTAGTTTAAGGATTCAACCAGCACTTCAGCAACAGTTCAGTAAGAAAATTATTCATAAATACATACTGTTGCATTCTGGTGCACAAGAGTGGTGATTTTCCTTGCCTCTAGCAATGAAAAAGTTTGTGAAAAATGTATTTCAGATATGTATATTCTTTCATTTTGTTAACTTTGTGTATAAAGATTGTGACCCTATTTTGTAGACTTTTCTGTGGGCTGAAACATAACTAACATCTCCAAGACAGACAAAGAGGAAGCAAAACAGGAGGGAGAGGAGGGAGAAGGAATGCATGCTTTGTAAGTGCCAGTTTCCATTTCTCTCATATTCAAAAATTAAGTGTAGTTCCTCTGTAACAGCTGAATGAGCACACATGATATTAGGCCTAGTTAATTTTCCAACCTCAAGGTCCTTTGTCCATATGAACAGCAGCTTGAGAAAGCAAAATAAACCCAACAGTAAATAGCAGGCTTTAAACTGTTTTTCAGGATTGCCCTGAAAGTTTGCAGTTCTGCCGCAAACAAGCAGACAAAGGCAATGTACAGGAGCGTGCTCAGTTGCCTTTATTTTTGCGATAGGACTTGTTTGTTCTTCAGCATGCTATTAAAGCCTGTTTCATTTTTTCTTTTGCTAGTACGATTCTATCTCAAAAAGAGTGATAGGGAGTAAATAAGGTGGCCTAATTTAATTTCTTGTTCTGCCACACACTCTGACTTTGTGTCTCATGTCATTAATGGATCTAATAGGATTTTGGCATGAAACCAAGGAGGGGGTGGGTGGAGGGGATGAGCTGCAGAGAGAACTGCTGCCTTTCTTAACTCGAAAGCGATGTCAGGCCTATCAGCCTTCTCTTTAGTCCTCCCTGACAGAGCTGGAGGCACTTCTCTATACGTGAATGTGTCTCATGCATTCATGAGGCTTTTTGACACCACAGCCTCTTTTGTTAAGAGCTAGATCACTGCTCTGCCCTTCTCCCAGCTGCCATATGGTGCCGTGGAAAGAGGCTTTCAAAGAGGGAGTGGGACTGAGGGACTGAGGCAGAGAGAAGAAAGAAATCGAACTGCAGCAGATGAAATTGATTTATTTTCAGAGCAAAAGGGGCAAATGACTGCGACTGGTGGAGAGAGGGGGATGCCTTGGAATATAAAACGGTCTCCAGAGCAGGCAACCAGGCTGTTCAGATGACAGCCGTGCTGTGCTTGTTCTCCAGACACAGCCCTTAAAAATAAGCATATGCATTTTTGTTATCTTAGTAATGCTATCTAAGAATGACTTATAGCCCTGATGCTTCAAAACCGGACCTCAGCAACTTCATTTCAGCTTGCAATTTTAATGTTTTTTTTTTTTTTTTCAAAAACAAAATCTCTCTGCTGTACCATGTGTGCATAACTGTCAAGCATTAGTCTGACAACATTAGAAGTTTCCAAAAAAAAAATCTGTCCCCAACATGACATTTAGAGAAATAGTGTTTAAAGGAAAGCATTAGATGATAAATTCTTCTCTGTTAAATGCGGACAAATCCACTAAAATCAATGGAGTTTATTTAGACTTACAAGGCGTTACCTTGTTTTACCAAGGTTACCTTCTCTTTCTCTTAGAAAAAGAGCATTAAAACCAAGTCAAATTTGCTTTTTTTTTTTTTTTTTTTTTTTTTTTTTTCTTCCTTTTTTGTTTACAAAAAATGTNTTTTTTGCTCGTACTTCATTTGCTTCAAAAAGAAGTGTGCTTTACATCTGCCTGCAGTCAGTTTTACTTCCAGATTTGGTGAAAAAATATTTCAGCTTGGGAAAAAAAAAAAGAAAAAGGAAAACAATGCAAACAATGCATATGAATCCAAATTAAGAGAGCTTCTTGTGTAGATTGTTTAAATTTTGAGGCAAATTGAACTTTAATCTTGATGTCAATATGGATCTGAAAAATATAGGTAAGGGCTGACTGCTGACTGTGAACTGCTTTTAGGAAAACTTACGATAAAACTGATTGAAATTGCAATTCTTATTCCCAGAAAAATTGTTAAATCTGTGTAACTATTTTCATACCTTCGTAGGACTGAACTAAAATATGCAGAATGCAGAGAAAGGGGATCAACAATGTTATGTAGATTTTTTGAATGTTTTGTTTTAAATTAATTTGGTGTTAGTTTGTGTCCCCTGAACTGCTTCAGGAGACTCATGGGAATTGTAGTTCAAGGGACATACAAGAGGGCTGGGGAGATCAAAGCTATGGACAGGAATATTTCCACAGGAAGAGAGGAGATGATGAGAGCATTATGCCATAAGTTTGAAAAATAGTGATTGGCATGGTAGCTAGGGAAGCATTATTCACTGTTTCTTAGTGAAAGAACTGGATGACACTCAATACCAACTTAAAACAGAAGTTTAGAAATGTATAAAGGAAAGTCCTTTTTTCACACTATCCATAATTGAAGCTCTCATTGCTGCAGGAAGTTCTGAAGGCCAAAAGTATAAATGGATTTAAAAAAACAGATTGAAATATTCATTTGAAGATGCATCAAGTAGATACTACACAGTGCTCTGGATGCAATCTCTAGATTAGGAAGCTAAAATGGCACATTTTTGGAAGCTGAGACAATAAGCCAGAAGAAGCCTCTGATTTTGTTGATTCTTCTTGCCCCTTCTACTGACCACAGTCAAAAGCACACATGTATGCTAAATTAACTTTTTATCTTACCAAGTATAATTATTCTTTTGTTCTTATAAAATATTTATCACTTCCAGTAAGCTGGACTTTCTTCTTACTCCATTTATCCTGTCAGGTACCATTTATGTATTTATTTCCATAGTTCACTTTTGAGTTTTAACTACAGGGAAGATGCTGAAGCATTTAGGAGATTTACCAGACAGGGCTGACCAACTCAAAGGGGAAAACTCAAGTCTACACTTCCCAGGAGACACTGTGGGAAGCTCAAGCGGCTACTGAAAGAGGTTGAACTGACTCAAAGCAAAGTACTACTCTCCTGAAAAATCAACTGTTTGACTTGCATTTGAGCCAAGATGACTTTTATTGCAGACAGATTAGTTTTGAACCAAAAAAAATTACACTCTTTTTTACAGAATGAACTATTACAATAGAGATTGGATTTTCCATTTCCCAAAACATGCTGGGTAGTTTATTGATCACTGCAAATTGCTTTCTCTAAGAACTCCAAATAGTAACCAGGGTTACTAATCATCTAAAGATGGTTTTAACCTCCACCTCTGAAACAGTATTCCATATGTTTGGTGTGTTTCAACCTGGAGGTGGATTTCCCTGTCAAGGTTTAGGACCATATGGTAGAACTGACAAATGAGGAAAACAGTTGAAGGGAGAATAGGAGG
The DNA here is from genome assembly GCA_013399475.1 of Chauna torquata. Taxonomy (NCBI): domain Eukaryota; kingdom Metazoa; phylum Chordata; class Aves; order Anseriformes; family Anhimidae; genus Chauna; species Chauna torquata. Next base: position 125,165 of record VXAL01016265.1, on the reverse strand, counting down.
CATAGCGCTTCGAAAGACTAAAAGCAGTGGAGAGCACACTAGAGCAAAGCCAAATGGCTGTGAAGGACAAGGGCTTATGCTGTTACTCCTCACTCCACAAAGAACCCAGAAGAGCTGCTGTCCCCACAGATGCATTGCTGTGCCCTCAGCTAATGTCAGTCTGGGAGTTCCTGGGACCACCCTGTGTTTTCCATGTGACTCTTTCACACATACACAGCACGTTGTAGATGGTCTAACTGCAGTGCAGTTCCTTGTGTGAAGGACTGACCGAAAAAAAAAGAGGGTCGCTGAAGTTTTGGTGGTTGGTGTTGGTAGGATCTCGCTATGTTAATAGTGTGTAGTGAAGCACAGTCCCAGCTGTCTATCCTCTCATCCATCCCATCCATCCCTCTGTCTTTGAGTGTAGCAGCACAAAAAAGGAAGGTCACTTTTAAAATGCCCCTTACTGCACAGCAGAGGAGTTGGGACAGACCACATAGGTCCACTGAAACCCTGCAACACTTGGTGCAGTGAAACAAGATTGTCCTTTCACCCTCTTCACTGATCAGAGTAGATGGAGAAATGCCAGTCTGAATTCCTTTGGCTTAGAGTCAGCAATGCTTTTGAGTAAGAGTCAGCAAAGCTTGTTTTAAGTTAATGATTGCGCTACACACAGTCCTCATGGAGAACATGTGCAAGGGATCATGTTCCCCTTTTACGCATATGTCAGCCCTTGAGAAAACTAGAATGAGATGAATAAAACCACTTCATCGAGATTATTTCTGAGAATGTTCCACTGAGTTATCCAAGTTTCATATCTTTCAGAATTTAAATGATCTATATAGTCACATTTTGCGTTCTACAAATAAACATTTATGCAAATGAATGGAAAGAAGGAAAATAATATTTTTGTGAATTGGTGGTCACAAAAGAGCTATTGTGTTGCTCATTTGTTGTTGCATTTTTTCTCTTTGTTTGTCTTGTTGTTGCATTTTTTCTCTTTGTTTGTCCACCCTAGGAGTGATTCATATTGTCAACCGAAAAGACACTGCAATTACTAATCCCCTTAAAAATGCTGCTGCTTTTTGAAAAGAGAAAAGCAGCATCTGGGCTAAATTCTGACCTCACATTATAAATCACTGTTAGTTACAAACATTTATTCAGAATTCTCCTTCACTACATATTATTACAGTAGGAAGAGAAAGGCAAGTTTACACAAAAGAACAGACAGGTAAGTAATTTTTCTTTTTTTGCTTATTTGCATTATTATTATTATTATTATTATTATTTGCTCTTAAGAAAGGAAGAAATGGTCAGCTGGGACAGACCCATCTATCTCAGGACTATTTCTTGAAAGTGCCATAAGGAGGGGCATAAGAACCTGTGTACTTCCAGCCGTCCAGTCCCCAGGGCCCCCTGGCATCCAGAACTGTGGTCCTAACTGTTTTAGGACTGGGCAGGAATGTACTCCCTTTTAGTCCACTTGATGACCTGTTGACCATGAATTTGCCTAATCCTTAACCTGCTGATCCCTCCAGAAAGGAAACTGAAAGAATACGTAACAACTAATGTGAAAGAATGCGTTCTTATCATATGTTTAAATCAATACTTTACAATGAAAAGGAAATTATTGAATAAAACACTTCATGTAAACAATTTTAAAATGATTTATAGAATCATAGAATTTGACCAAATAGCTCTTGATTTACACATGAGATCCAAACTGACTGTAGCTTACTTTGTGATATTCAGATTGACAGATTTACAATGTATTTTAAAATGTACCAGCAATAGCTATGAGTTTAATCCTCTCAAGAATGCCAGGTAGGATTGAACAATCATTAAACTAAGTGTTTATGAGTTTAAGTGAAGATAGTCAAAGTACTTAGCACCTTGCTATATTCTAAGTAAACTGTTCATGCACTATCATATGGCCAAAAACTCTGACTCGCAAGAGAAGTGAAATGTTTTTAATAAGGTCAAGCAAATCATTTAACAATCTGATTTTCATAAGGAGTCAGTCTCAGTATAGATCAGAAGCATGAAAACAAATGATAATTACTTTTGACAGATTTCTTTGTTTCTCATAATTACTGTCTCAATATTGTATTTGGGCTACCTGGTAAAATTTCCTTACTCTTAACGGCAGACAGGAGCTAGATACCCAGTTCTTCAAAGGTAGGTTAAACATGTTAACACACACACACACAGACACACACACACACAGGCACACACACACACAGGCACACACACACAGACACAAACATTTTAGCAGCCACTACTGTATTTCCGGTATGGCTTGCTTTTGTGAATCCCAATTACAAACCTATGGCAACGGTATTGCATGTGGTTGGTTTCGCCATGTTTTTCAAAAAGGGGGCTAAAGGATTGAATATAGCTTGGTTCAGGTACTGCAGCTACGTAGAGTCCCTGAGGCCATGGGCTCTGAACTACTGTTTGTCACTGCATATGGACGTGGAATCCATCTTAATTTTCATTGAATATGGAGTCTTGGAAAATCATTTGACAGGACGCTAGGCAAGAGCTGATCTACATCTAAGTTCATGATTCTTGGTAGCACAGGAGTGCCAAAATGCATTGTTTTTCAGTTGTTGTTATTCGTATATGGTTTTGACAACGAAGGCATTATTATATCAGATTCATTCAAGTATCATCATTAGGTGTCTCATCACTTTATGAAAATTGTCCTGTCAATAGCTGTAATGACAGTAAGACTTCATACGGGATATCTGTAGAAAGATATGCGTATTTGGTATTTAAATTTACAGCCTGACATAGTTATTGTTATGCATTTTTCAGGGAAAGTAACTGACAGCTCTCGTTGTACCTTGACTGTCCTGCAGGCTCCAGGTAGGTCCTTGTGATAGTTTGACTACTGGAACTGTTCTTGTGTCTTGCTTAACATAGGGGGTTTTTTGGAGGAAGGTTTCTCAGTAACTATCACAGAAAAGGGCTACTCTGAAGGGACTAGGTGACTACTAGTTTATCAGAGAAACCTTTGAAAGCTGTTAGTAATGATACTAAAAACTTCTATTTAGAGAAACGCAGGTGAGGAAGTTGCAAATTGGTTTTATATTACATGGGAGATTTTATGGAGCACTCAGTGTAGCACCTATTACTACACATTCTCCTCTTCATTTTATCGGCATTAAATCAGCAAGACTGCAGCAAATAGCTCAGATACAGTCTAACTAAACTGATGCAGAAAAATTCTGGGAAAGCAATATGACAGAACTTGACACTAGCTAATCATAGAAACACCCTTTTCATTTCAAGCCCCAGATTTTCAATAAAAAAATGTAGCTAACTTACAGGTAAAGCAAAAAGTGTTTGAACAGTGCTGTTAAGAAAGTATTGCTTGTAAGAGGTGAGTAGAACTCTGCCTCCCAATTAAATCAAATTGTTGTAGTTTTAAATATAATTAACCTGTGTTAGTAATGAAAACAGATAAATAGCATGTAAGCTGAGTACTTAATAAAATTTTAAGGCTTCTTTCAGCCCATATAGGAAATAAAACATTATGTAAATATTACTATTACTGAGTTACGCTGTTACCAGAGCCCAGTAATGTAGGTTATATCTGGTATTGAAGCAGAAGAAATCAGTAGAAATCATCGTGTTCAAAAATGGTTTAACACTCAGCGAATAAATTGTTCTTAGAAGTAAGTGAAGGCTTATTTATAAGACACGATGTAGAACTGGCACTGAGATAGGACAGTTCTGGACAATCACTTAAATCAGGCATATTTCATACCATATGAAGCAAGCTGAAGGATATAGGTCCTGCATCTCTTCTGCACACAAATTCCTATGTATCAAAGCCTTGACTGATGCTCTTTGTAGAGATTAGTCTTCAACAATCCAAGTAAGTTCAAAAGCCTGATACCTCCTTCGATCTCCTTTTTCATTTTGTTCTTGTATTTATCTCATATCTACCTGCAATTGCAAAGGCTGTCTTTTTCTATTACGTATTTATTTGGGGTTTAAATTGTAGGCGCAGGAAGTGGGAACATAGGAGAGGTATGCAGAGGCCAAGAGTTTACATTTTCACTTGCATCATTACATCTTTTCAAGAGATTAAATAGTGGTGAACCCACAGCATATGGATCACTAAATGCATGCCATATATTTACATTTATGCACATACACTGTTTCTACAGTGGGCAACATTAGAAGGTGTATATGTGATTAATATCTTAGAAGTTGTATCTGCCATTAAAATATCAATGAAGTCACAATGGCCAAGACTTTCCCAGATTGTTGTCAGGTACACAAATCCTAACTTAGAAATGCAGGCAGTTAGTTTTTAAAAGCTCTGAAGACTTACTGATTTTTTAGAGATTTCAGTATGATACAAGCATTCATGGATGTTTACATTTCTGGAAACAGCGGAACCCTAGGAAAAGCTATGTACTTTGTATCCTGTAAAGGAAGGAAATTTGGAGCTGTGCTTCCCAGCCAATTTTATTCACTGGAAACTTCTGAGTTCTCAACACCATTTGCTGAAAAATCAGGCATTTTACTTAAGTTTACTCACTTAAGATACCAAATTTTGCTATGTACAGACTTCCAATATCAGTCCACTTTTGCAGATAATTAAAAAATATCTGCATACCTTGCATATGGAAGTGTCCAGTACTGTTACCCACAGAGTGCTTCAAGGAAACTGGTACTGATTTTGTCCATGGCCTTGCACATGTTGGGATATACAGGAACGAAAACTCTGTAGGTTGGGAAGAAAAAAGAAGCCTGGGTTGCTTCTTTTAAAGTATTATATAATTACTTTGTGCTCCGTTTTGTTAGTCAGTCGGCTCTCTGTATCGCACATCATTGATTTCTCATAGTTAGAAGTGTACTTTGCTCAGCAGCCAAAGGTTTACTCCTAAGTGTTTTTAACGTTCTGCCAGATGTCTTCTGCTAAATTCTACGGGGTGGGGGGGGGTGGGGGGGGGCGGACAGGGAACCACAACCTGCGTACAGGTTTAACCTTAAACACAAGTCTTCTCAATTTATCCCCAGGTTAAGCACAGGTCAGTGGCATACCTTTCTGCAGTCTTGACAGATGCAGTAGGTGATTCCTTAAACAAACACAAGCCTAAGCAGAAGCAATATTTGCACAGATAGCTATCAAGTCAAACAAAATAAGCCCCCTTTTCATTACTGAAGGCAGTGCAAGATGCACATCCAGCTTCTGAACAGAAACACATTTTTCAGGCCTAGAACATATTGAAGGATGTCTGTGGCCAAATAAAGAAAGTTGAAAAGCTGTGAGTAATAAGAAGCAGGATATTATCCTGTTCGTCACTGTTATGGGGTCACATGCCTTCCAATGTTAAAGCTGGATCATATAGCTCTGCAGTAATACAATAAGTAAGTAAACACTGAATCACCCACTTCCTGTCCCTGCTTCTTCCTCCCTGACCCTCAGAGAAACTGTGGAAAGACTGAAAGAGAGGGGAAAAAAGACAGCTTACATGTGCTAGAATTTAGCTTCTGGCAAGGGACATTATAAGGAATTTATTTCCTGGCACATAATTTACATGTCCAATCCTCCCTCCCACTCCTTTTTTTTTTCTCCCACCCCACCCCCATATCCCTCCCCAAGCTGCCTTCTCTGCAGTGTTCCCGCAGCTTCCTGCCTCATGTTTGCTTTCTATTTTCATAACCATGGGAAAGGAATCTGTTCTAGCACGGGGCTGCTATCCTGCCTGTGCCTGCTGGGGCTGCCACCTTTAGCTTAGACCGCAGGTATGTGGTCTTCATTAAATGATGGCGAAGCATTGAGCAAATGACAGTCATTACATTTTAGCATTGTCAGCTGGAAAAATTTTCTCTTTGCTTTGAGATTTTTGCTTTCTGCTAGTGAGTTCCAGACAAAATAAAATGATTTTCAATTGTAAATATTTAATCTAAATCCTAGGGTTTTATTTTGGGGAAAAGACAGTTGTGTCCTTCCTGCTCATTAAAGGGCTCTCCGTTGTGTATCTTTGATGCTGCTTTGGGCAACTCTGCTACTTTGATCCTCTTAGAAATAGGCTCATTACAACATCCACCTCATAGAATAACACTTCAAAGAGCTTTGCGAAGGACAAAGGGAGGAATTTAGAAACACAGCCAAGTGGCTCTCAAGTATCTTGACTAAATTAACTTTGTACTAAGAGTTACTGGCCCAGTTACAATTTTGAAAGGAGGAAACAAAGAAGTAACTCTGCGTGCTTCTTTCATGCTTCTTATATCAAATTAATAAACACTCAAAATTATAGAACTCACTGCCATAACTTCTGCTAAACTAAGCAGACACCACAGCTGTCATATCAAACTTTACAGTTACTTTGGAGTTGTTGAAAGGTGAATTGACATCACTACTTGATTTACATTGTCAATCTGATTAATCACCCAGTGAGATTAACAGAGAAAATGGGCAGTTCTCAAAATCATTATCTCTAGAAATACTGGTAACCACATACATTATGAGATGTTCAGATCTACCATATCTGTAATGATGAGTATTATCGGTCAAATCTAATTTCATTACTTCTGACATGTTTGAGTTAGGACTTCAGTTAGGAATGTAATACATTAATTGTATTATGTGCTTTCAGCACAAATCACAGTACTAGGTGCTGTACAAATAGAAGCTACTTAAGTGGCTTTGTCCCAAAGAAATTACAATGCTAATTAGAGAGCTCAGCTGATACCATGAGTGTCATAGTCATGCTGCCTAACAGGCGTGGTCAAAGCAATCTAGCCTTTGTGCATGACTATGAGCTTAGATCCTCAGCTCATATTACCACAATCCCTGCCATGGGAAGGACTTTTTCTTTTGAAATAATGGATGACCATACTTTAAATAGTAATGATTCTTGAAATAAACCGTTTGCATATCAAATGTAGTTGGCATTCATTACTCTAACCATAGGAACCTAGTATTACAATGCACATTGTACCTACTACTATGAGAGTATAGTAAGCATGATATAAACAGAGATAAACACCAGGAAACCTGCACCTCTTAGGTGCCAGGATGGAGGATGCAGAAGACTCATTCATTAGTCCTAGCCACACTCATGATGTGATGTATGACTCCACAAAAACTGTCACAGTCTCTTGCCCACACACACTTCTACTGCATCTTCCTAGCAATCCTTAAAATGTTCTTACATGTCTCTTTGAACCACTAATTTCCTCTTGTGGAGAGGTATCAGTGAATTTAATCAATGAGCTGTGATTTTACTGGGCAACAAGAGACAGTATAAACTTTTGCGAATATACTTTTCTTTCAAAATAAAGAAACTCAGAGATTATATACATTTGGTCTACCACACGTATTTCTTTGTAAAGTGTGAACCATGTTAATATCGCACTTTTTCATAATCGGTCACATCCTTCCATTCAGGAGGGTTCTTATCCTTTACACTTCAGCAACAAGTCTGGGAAACCTGCCTGGCATAGGCAGAATCTGTACTAGCAGTTAGGAGTGTAAGAGTGCAGGCACCTGTAGTGTAACCCAGTTGTATCTGTGTATACATATGGTTTAGGTTTCTGCATATTGAGCGAATGAGAAAATCTTGATTTGTCCGTCTTGCTTTGGACATCAATAACGGCTGTGTCTGGAAGATAAGGCATTCATACAGAGGCAAGTTGTCTTCAAACAGTATAAATGTCTACAACATGCTGCACGGACTCTGGGATCAAGTCTTCTCTTCACGAGAATTGTTTTCAGGTAGAGTAGCAGTTACCTGTTTCTAATGCACCTGATCTCTGAAGGAATTCCCCAAAGCAAAGACTGGGCTATAACGCAATTTCCTAAAATGTTCCCACTTTTTATTCTGTCACTGGCCTGAGAGGTTATAGGTACTGACAACAAGGCTCAACAGCAATATTTTCTCCACCAGTATATCACTGATAGTGTCAAACGGCCCAAGCAGTGACAAATAGAGCCCTTTCCTAACTGTAGTTATTCCTCACTATTTCATTCACATTTCTATTGGCATGGGCATGCTGTGAGCTTTGTGGTTTCAATATAGCAGGGCACTAACACAGTGGTCGTTATGACCTTCTTTTATGCAGAAAGGTATCGTTTCTCTGACTATGTGAAGTAAAGATAGAAAGCTTGAGGTATTCTTCTACTCTTGAACTGACCCTTGTTATTTCTGTTTTTAAACTTATGGTTTATCTCTTCACAAGAAACTCAGAAGTGTTTGAACAGCAGCTGAATGCTTGCTGAGAGCTTACCTTGAGGAAATAAACTTTGGTAACTAAACTCCTGGAAAAAGCTCTTTTAGGGCAGTTGGAGGTTTACTGTCCTGATGGGCTACACACTGTCTTGAGGGCTATTCCTTTGAATTTAGCTCTCTCTCTCTGAATTTCTCACTATTTTTAACACAGTTGATGTTTAGACAAGGAAATACTGGTTTTGATTGACATCTTGGCTCTTCATAGTTCTTCCCCCAAAAGGAGACCCTAATCTACATTTCACGTTCTTTTTGATACCTGTTCCAGGCATAGCTTTATGGAGAAATAGACTGAATTTTGCAAAGCTATTAGCATACCCAAAGGAACATCCGTGCCCAATATATGAGGAAAACCAACTCTTGCTGATCGCCATAGTCAGCTTATAATGTTTAAAAGCTATCTGCTATATCTAAGCAAAATGATTTTTCTTGGAAACATTAGAACTCACATTTCACTACCTATTGCATTCTTCTACTCCACTATCTATTTCACTGTCAACTGAGGAAGACCCCGGAAGGACAAATCATACTGTGTTTTAAAATATATTTACTAGAAAGCTGATTTTAGTGCTTTTATAGTTTAATTCTGTCCTATTTTGAGGAACATAGGAGTGTCTGTAATGGATTCTTCCCTGTCGGTCCCTCTCGTAAAGATGGGTAGATTCTTCAGATATAGTTGGTTTAATTGTGAAGCAACCTTACCAGCACTATGAGTGCATCTAATTCATCATGCAGTGTCCTGGAATGTCATCCTTCCACAACATATAAATATATTTCTATTTTTAACACAACTTATCACTTCTATATAAGGAGAAGTCAAATCCTTACACGTTTCTCAAAATTGTGATGTATCTCTGGGAGACTGTTGCCTAAACTGCACTTTTCTGTTCTTAGTAAGGTTCTCTATTGAAATGTTGGGTTTATCAACTTCTGCAATTTTCAAAAGCTCCAGGGAATTCATAGCTGTAGGAATACATTCATTAACTGGGACTGTTTTTTTTTTTTTTTTTAATGGGAATTTATTCATTTGCTTAGTTTCTGTGGAAAACAAACTGCTTGTTTTTATCAGGGAAGCTAAGAAATCAGAGGCAACTGTAAAAGACGTGATGGAAAGGGCTGACAAAGTGGGACTGGAGGAAAAGGCTAGGCTTTTTTCTGTCTGTAGTGAAATGTTATTCCTTATTTTACCCCAATACTACTATTCTTGTTCTCATGGGGAACTACATTCCCTTGTTCCTTTATGGCAGATATAAAATCCAATGATCTGAGATCTTTTCTGAGCAAAAGACTAAAAGGTACAATTTCTCTTTGATAAAATGTCATTCTAAAGACCTCTAGATAAATAGATATTATAAGCAACCTAATATTTCCTGTATTGTGTGCTGGCTAGTTTCTAAAATATCCTGAGAGTTGATACCATACTAGGTGCTTGTGTTTACTAAGGGCTTTTGTAGTGGAAGCAGATAGATTTGTCTCTAGTCTGTACCTTTTGTAGGTTTCCATAGTAGATAGACATTTTTTGTATTAATTGCACACATTTAATAGAAAAAATCTGTATTTTAAACGCAATTTGTAATTTAAAAAAAATATAATTTAACACATTAGTTTATGAAGAAGCATATTGAAGTATAGACAGATACATAAAAATAGGCTTCAAAATTATATCTACAACATGGGCTTATCAGGATTATACACAAAGTAAATGCAATGTGCTTAGCAGGCTATTTTCTCAATGTGACAAAACAGAAGCATCTTGTGGCTGATGTAACTCATGTATAAGTATAGAATTCTCTAGTAATTATTTTTTTGTCCATGAATTCACAATTATTTGGTGTTCATGCAGCTTGGGACAGTCAGTGACTGTTAACCTATTGAGGTATGTCAAATGGGATAGCTTACATCATCTGGGGTTACTGTGGTATTTGCATGGTCTCTAAGGAATAGATGAGATAGTTGAGCTTGATGAGCCAGTACCCTCTGTGGCTGGTCCCGCTGCCACCCGTGAGACCTCAGGGTTCCTCTGACTACTATGGGGTCAACAGAGCAATCGCGGTGCCAGGCGCTAGACAAAAAGTCAGACAGCTTCTTTTTGTAAGATGAAAAATGAGATGGAAGAGTTCAGTGATTAAGGCAGTGGTCAAAGAGATTAATGTGACCAAACTGAGACACTAAACTGACCAGACGTAATTCACAAACTAGTAGTACTCCAGATAACATGACAAAGTGCTCTGGCCTGGGGAGATCTATTTTTGATGTACTGGCATCGGAACAAGAAAACTGGAATTAATAGTCACATAATTTGTTTCCCACTCCCACCCCTCTTAAATTATTGAAGAGGGCTCATGGGAGAACACAAAGGCTTAATGCCAAGGCTGATGAAAACTGACCCATTTCAGCTTGCATGTGACTGAGGAAATGAATTTTAGAGAAACTGTGGCAAAAGCCTCATGTTTACGCTGATGAATGCTCTGCAACTGATCTTTCAAAGACAGCACATGGGAAATAGAGCAAAGCTTTTGTAATGTAGTGGGACAGAGACGGACATTTCCAAACCAAATAAATAAAAAGATGAAAGTATAGCAAAAAGCACACCTTTATAAAACAAAGGATTATGAGCTTAGCTATCAAAATCAAGCTTTTTTCTCTCCTTTTGCAATCAACAGGATTGATATCAGCAAACAGTACCTCACTAAATGCAAAGCAAATCTGTGTTTGATCTACACATTGACCACAGAACCAGACATAAGATTTTGTATCAAATTAACGACAGTGCGAGGTAAATATTTTACGCTGGGTTTAAGGTACTGCTATATATATATATGTTTAAACATAGTGTACGACCTAAATTGATCTTATCAGTGTTAAAAGGTGTGATTTAGAGTCATCTGTGAACAACATGTATATATTCTTCTTCTACCAGCATCAGTCTCAAAACTATGTAATTATTATTGCTGAAGGCTGGGCACAAGCTAATATGCTTTGCCTCCACAATTTCTGGACTGAAACTGTTGCTGAGGAAACAGATACATCTTTTCCTATCTGCATAAATCTGATACAGAGCAGTCATACTCAGTTTTACATCAGCTTGCCTAAATTGGCTCATAGTTTAAATCAATGTAAGACATTAGAAATGGTTCTAGGTTTCAGAATTGCAGGTTTCTTACAAGGCCTGCTCATGGCTGTGAAGCAGCAGTCTAAGCATGGAAGACCGCTCTACTTTTAAGTGACCATTGTGAATTAAACTCAGGCAAGAACAACAATGCCATCTATAATTTGCTAAATCTTATTTGCACAAGGATAGTAATATTTTTCTGAAGAGGTACCATATTTCTTCCATACTATTTGTTGCCAGCCTGTTCAATTCTTTTTTTCTTTTTTCCCACCTAAAAAAAAAAGCCATTTTTTAATAGTGACCTCTGCCTGGAATTACTTTTTCTTTAGACAAAATGGTGTCATCTTTCTCTCCTTGGCAAGTAAACACTGTTTACTAGCTGAACTTGAATATTTTCCAGGCAAGGTGACAGGTATTTAAATGGTATGAGCTGGCAGTAGCTGCGGTGGTTTCTAAGAGTCAGTTGTGAGATAATTTGCAGGCAAGTGACTTCTCTGTATGTATATATGTCTATATGATATTTTCTTTCTGGCAGACCCATTGCTTTGCCCACCTTGTGCCGTTGCATTTGCGAGATAGCAATGTAATACTCCCCATTTCTCACCGTTCATTAAACACAGGCTCAGCCCTGCACTAATGTGGCCATATAGATCCCCAGCAGCTCACAGCCAGACTGAACTCAGGCTTTTTTAGAGCCAAGTCAGACAGCACTTGCATGTGCCTGCAAAACCCTATATAGGATTTAACCTTCGTTATGTCAAAGGGGCCTATGAATATTCATTTCTTTTCAGAAATAATGGTTCTGAAAGTTCCCAGCACTGGCTATATGGTAACGTTTTGCTCCCACTACTCTCACCTATAAGGATGAAGGTCAGAATCCAGTGGATGAGTTGATTGTAACACAATGTAACGTCTACTGGCCTATTTTTTACCCTTAGAAGGAGCTAGAACCCTCTATTCACATTTTATATTCATTTATGCCTATTTGCTAAGTAATTCTTTTCTTCTTCATCTTTCTATACCCTGACACCTTAATCTTGCTGACATCTTAGAATAGCTAATGAGAAACAGCTCCCTGTCTTTTCATTGCTCACTTTCCCTCTCTTAACACTAAGGCATCGGATGATAGTTTACTTTGCAAGACTTGAAAATGTTGTATTGTACTTCTCGTTTGAAGAATACATATATATTAACAGAGCTCAAACCAAGAGCAATAATGACAGCCTTATAAACATGATTACTAGCTGAGACACAAGTACAGACACTCTCTTGAATATATCACCCAGGTATTATTTTCAGCTCCAGATCTGAAAGCAATTTCCATATTTTATAGACGAAAACATGATACCTAGCTCTAGGAGAAGCACAACTGATGTAATATCTTTGGAAATACAATACTTCTAAATAACACTGTTTTGGGGATATCTATAAACCCTATGTTATGAGGGTATTTCATTAATTTCAGCTCCTTTAATGTCCATCATCTAGTTAAGAGAAATATTTTTAAGAAGCAGGATCTCTGGCTTTCAAAAGACAAGGTGTTCTGAGAAAACAAACAACTAAACTTAGTTAAGTTAGTGCTCAAGACCTAATGTAATGAACACTGAAAGAAAAAAATAGAAAGGGGGATGAATTTGTTGTTAATGTATTTTCAAAAATCTGGACAAGGAAATCTGGTTGGCTGGATAAACCATGTGCTAATGTTAATGCTATTAATGCAAAAGAACGAATTACTGAGTGGGCAGATTGCACTCACAGCACTCTCAGCAGAGGCAACTGTGTGGGTCTCTTTGCTGGTTTCTCTCCTTGTGCTGGAATCATAACAGGAGTATTAGCAGAATTATTGAGCCGGCCATTGCTGAGCTGAAAAGATACTAACTGTACACCAGGCACACCTTGTCTTTTCATGTCAGGTTAACTAGTTTGTGACTGAAATAAAGAATGTTGTGTTAAAAGAAATCCAACACAGGTAAAGGGAACCACTCTTTTTATTTCAGCAGAGAAGACCGGGCTTACGCTAGTATGCCAAATACAAGAAAGACCGCCTGCTTGTTCCAGACAGGAGTCACATCCAATGATATCTGCCCTTCTAGGGTGATATCCAGGTTGTGAAATCAACAGCCTCTCCATGCATATTGATTTTTAAGTCCTGCTGAAACTTTAACTGAAGTGTGCCAAGCCTGCATGTTTCTAGTACCAACAAGCAGTAAATCTGCCGAGGCTCTGGGTGTGCACCAGTGAGACACCTCCTTGATCTCCTTCTGATCTCACAGCTGGCCATAAGAAGGCCAGATCAGTCAAAAATACCTTGGATGGTTGCTTCTCAGTTTTGGCTGGAAAGTGTAAAATGCTAATTCATTCTTATTCAGAAATTGATATGAAGTGCTTTCCTGGTGCTGACTGGTTGCAGAAACTTTTCCTGAATCTAATATATTTATGTCATTGTCTCTTCTCTCTCAGTATTTCAGTATGGATAAACTTTTCCTAGCAATACTATTCTCACTTGTTTTGTCCACAAGACTTTTGGCTGTCTGGAAATACACACCTTGTACAAAGTGATTTAAAGCTATATTACTTAGAAAAAAATTAGTTCTCTGATCAAAATTTGGTAGTTCCTTCTAAATATAACATTAGATCTGCTAATTTAATAACTATTCTGTGCACTGCTTCATTTATCTGGAAGTCAGGGAGGAGAGGTAATTGTGGAGACATGGATCTCCAGCATGGGTCTAGTAATACAGGTGTCAAGTTAAGATGAAAAGATACAACACTGAGAAGAAGAGACTGAATAGCAGCAGACATGAAATTAATTATGCTGACTGGTGGTTTGAGCTGGGGCTTCTGCAGTGTTGTTCTGCTTGCATCTGTTCTTGTTCATGTTGTAGTATATTTTAAGTACCTATGTCTTTCTTATTCACTATTGAGATTCTCACACTTTTCTTGAGAAACAGTCAAAAAAGATCTTTGATAACAAGAACCTTGGCCTGATCTCCTGTTCCAAACAGAAACAGTTTCTGAATATCCTGAGTTACTGTACCTCATGAAGATAAGGTATTCCTATTATTCCTATTATTATTTTTTGCTTCCCCCAGGCTACTGGGCTTACAGGTCATGAAGTTTCTTAAAACAACGGGAGCCACCTAAGGCAAAGTAGAAACTCTGCTAACCCAGAGATGGCTAGCAGTTCTTCAAACACTGAATTTCACTACGCTAATTCGAAGCTTACCTCAAAACTGGACAGTGTACCACAGTGACTGTCATGAGTCCATGCAAAGCCTGTTACTGGTAAAAAAAAATTTCATGTAACTTTGTTTTCTCATACAGAATCAGATAACTTTCATGGCTCCATAGTACCTGTAAAATAAAAGTCTATGGTAAGGATGAAGCATTGGCTGAAGTGCTTAGCAGGTCATGGCTGACTTCAAAACATGCCCATTGAATACTTCATTCATCTACCTAGAAACTATCCCAAACCTGGCCTTAGAATACAATGATTAGTGAGCTTCAAATCTGCGGAGAAGCTGTACCATTGGTTAGGAATAATTCAAAGCCTCCTTGCAGTTCTCTTTTGCTTTTACCCACAGGCTAACTCAATTCTTCTTCCTTCTGGCCAGAATGCATGCCACTGAAGGAACAATCTATTTCCTGAAACCACGCTGCCTTCAGCAATTTCAAATAGCTTTAATTTATGTGTAAGTATCTCATTTCTTATTGATATTTCTCCTTTAGAGTTACTGACTGCATAGGTCTGCACTATCCAGTTAGGATTTTTTTTCTTAAATATCAGTTCTAAATTACTAACCCTGTTTGGGCAGTTAGAGTTGTTCAAAATGCCAAGGATTAAACAACTACCAGAAAGTTCTTGTGTTCTTTTCTTCTCAATCCTGGCTTGTAATTTACTTGAGATTATAAAGCCTTGCAAACCTCTGATACTTTTAATTGCCTGTCTACATTAGCATTATCATAAAAGCCTTTTAACGTTTCACCTTTGCATTCTTCAGGATGTGACCTTTAGCTTTGTCTGGAAGTACTAAGACAAGAATTAATTCTCTCTCTCCGACAATATCAAATTTGTCTGCCACTAACATCCTGGTTTTGTTCCGCAATGGTCCTATTGCTTTCTTTCTTGATAGCTTGCTGATCTATGTACAGAATTGCAGAGTGTAGGTGAGAGGACCTGGGAACAACTCCATGTATGCATTCAGGTGTAACAGTATGAGGTACACTTAGTAACCCATGGCGCATATGCAAGCTTGTGCACACTTCTGCTACTAATAGAAAAGAATAGTGACAATACAGAAAAAAATCTGAACATAAGTCAATGTTTAAATGCCTCCCTTATTCCTTGCAAAAAAGTTCTTTAGGCCAGGATTTAGAGTTCAATAATGTTTAAAAGTTAAAAATGGAGCCATTATAAGTGTCTTCTTTAATGTAGTAATTAACAAAACATGACTATTATTCTTTTAAAACTCACTTCTTTATTACCAAATTCAGCTTATATCTCCCTTTACATATTATATCCTGATTAAAAAAAAAAAAAATTTTTTTTCAAGGTTCTCTTTCTCCCTTCTTGATTCTTTACATATCAATTTTCCAGAAAGAGAATAGTTGACCAGCTGAATACATAAATGAAAATAATAGTAATAATAAAGAAATAAAAGTATTGTCAAAGAAAATATGCTGCATAAAAGAGAAGTTTCTCAGAACTTATCCTTTATGCCTCCTATCCCTTTTTCTGTCTCCAGAATCATCATTCAATCCTATGGTAAATATGTAATATGGTAAAGTGTCAGCTCTGATAACACACCTGCTTGGGTTATGGTAGTCTTTCTTTCTCTTCTGTCATGGTTTTGGCTGGGATAGAGTTAATTTTCTTTGTATGATGCTGTGTTTTGGATTTTTGATGAAAATAGTGGTGATAACATACTGATGTTTTAGTTGTTGCAGAGCAGTGCTTGCACACAGTCAAGGACTTATCTGCTTCTCGTGCTGCCCTGCCAGCGAAAAGGCTGGGGGTGCACAAGGAGCTGGGAGGGGACACAACCAGGACAGGTGACCCAGACTGGCCAAACGGATGTCCCATACCCTATGATATTGTACTCAGAAATAAAAGCTGGGGTAAAGAAGGAGGAAAGGGGGGGGACGTTGGGAGTGATGGTGTTTGTCTTCTCAAGAAACTGTTACACGTGATGAGCCCTGCTCTCCTGGCAGTGGCTGAACACCTGCCCGCCCATGGGAAGTAGTGAATGAATTCCTGGTTTTGCTTTGCTTGTGTGTGCGGCTTTTGCTTTCCCTAGTAAACTGTCTTTATCTCAACCCATGAGTTCTCACACTGTTACCTTTCTGATTCTCTCCCGCTCCCACCTGGGGAGAGTGAGTGAGTGGCTGTGAGGTGCTCAGCTGCCTGCCAGGGTTAAACCACAGTATCTTCAGAAGAATATAGTCTTTTGTTCACAATACAAGTTATCTTCAGATAGAAATGCTAGGGAGAACTGAACTTTCTTCTGTTTTAAATTCACTTTGTTAAAAAAGAAAAGGTAAATTCCATGATTAGACTTGTCATCCAAATAATCAAAATCTCACTTTCTTTACTTCATCATGGTATCACCGACAGCTGGATTTGCCTCCCCACTCATCTTAAATAAAATCTATGTTTCTTCGCCATGCATTGTTCCTGTGGCCTGGGCTGATTCGTTAATAGTTTTTGCTATAATACTGAGGTTTTCTTGCACCAATTCTTTAAGAATTTTAGGTTGAAGATTTTTCAGTTACTCCTGTTCGAGCATATACAGTTCTGAGTGCGTCCTTTTTGGATGCAGGCATTTCTATTTCCAGGTCCTTGTTTGCATTACCCATCCTGACTCTGTCCTTACATTTACAGAGTTTGCCTCCATACGGTAGCCCACTGGGAGGAGCGTAACTGTGGACTGTTACACTCTGTTACATCTGCTTTCTGTCCTCTGCTCATCAAATTATTCAGAAATTAATCTGATTCTGTTATAGTGTGTAAACTTTTCAAAATATGCGCTTTATTTAGGGGTCCAATTCATATTTTCATAACTGATGAAGCTGTCAGCCCAGATTTTTTTAAAGGTATTAAATTCTAAATATTCAGCTGGACTGGTATTTCAACTGTCTATGTACCTAACTCGTTGATTTCAGTGTACTTTCAAAGTTTCCTACAGGGATCATTCAGATTGTTGGACATTTAAACACCTTTAAAAAATCTTACCTTTGAGACCTGGAATTTCATAGGTTGCTAACGCATTTCTGAAATTTCTACCAATTCTCTTTGGTTTAGTGATAAATCACTGCACAGTAAATTTATTTAATTTAACTCTGCTGAGGAACCCAATTAATATCCAATTTTTATGAAACGTTTTAAAAATATATCCTACTGATTTTATACAACTTAATCTCAGGTTTAACCATAAATCCCTCTTAATAGTTTATGAATGCATCCTCCTGTGATCCACACCTCTGTGTTATGGATAATGATTGTAGTATTTGAAGATTACAAAAACAAACCTAATGCTCACTGTTATACTGATCATATCAAGAACACACTTCATGATCTAATATTATCAGGAAATCACCAGAGCAATAAAGGACAGCAGGCATAGCAGCAAAATGATGAAAATAAAATGAAGAGAATTATACATAAAAATAAATCTGCTACAAACCCCACAAAGCAGATGACGGAGCAAGGGACACAGTTTTACTCTCTTTTCCCTCTCAGAGTGCTTAATTGTTTTTCAGCTTTGGCAGATAGTTCTCAAATGAAAAAAGTACTTCTAAAATATGAGTGCATGTCTAGGGCAATGAGGTTAGTGATAGCTAAATGAACATTATGTACTGGTAAATCAATGTGAAAACAAATTACAGAAGCTCTTCCACCAGCGTAATCCATTTCACTTTTAAAGTTTTCTTCAATTTTACACATTGCTGTTTTGTAGACTTTCACCTGAGTAGAGTGGCCATGTTTTCCCTGCTCCATTCCATGTCGAGTTTACCCACTCATTCACTAATGCTTACACAGTGCTAATTTACGCAGATGGTCCTTTCCTGGCACTGGGATGAAGAGAACAGGATTTTGAAAGTTAGTTTTTATGATCTGGGAACTGGATTTCTTTTGGTCTTCTAATAACAGTTCTTACATGTGAAAATTTTTGAGAATAGTGATTTACTTTCTTTTGTTATGTAAGTGAAATAAAAACAAAATCTTTCAAATGTTTTGGGAAATGGGACACTATAGAAACAGATATTCTTTCTGCAGCCAAAATTTCCTAGATGACTGTAGTCTTTAGAGAAGTCTTCGTTTAAAGTTTTGTTGAGAGAAATAGGTTCCAGTAAATGTCTTAATTTAGGTGAAACAACACATTTTGCTAAAACTATGATTAGTTGAAAATGTCCTGGCCATCTCTAGCAGGAACACAGAAATTGTACCATATTGTTAGGCTGGTTTTCTTTCTGCTGACTTCAGTATGCTTTTATGTTAAGCATCTGCAGAAGAAGTGCACTGCTGCTTTAAGCTCAACTCATCAGGAAAGCAAAGGAAGAAGCTGCAGCTTCTCATCAGGTCCTTTCTCCCTTTGTCCTGCTAGGCGGCTGGCTCTCTTCTCCGGCTGCTTCCACAGATTTCTCTCCTCTCTGCTATACCAGCTTGCACTGGCTGCTAATTGATGCCCCCTGCAGCTTTCCTCCCAGCTTCTGCTCCTCTCTGTTCACTGGTCTTGAGCATTGATGCTAAAAGCCCTTTCTGCTGGTCATCTGAAGCACCCAGATCTGGATGCACAGCTGTGGTCTGGGCATCACTGCTTGCTTCTGCTCCCCTCACCCCGGAACCATTTTCTTCCACAATACACAATCTGGAGGTGCCCCACAGCTTGGTGAAGGCTCTTCCCTTTCCCATACCTGCTCTCATTTTGATCTCTGCTAATTCCTATGACTGTACCCACTGTTTCTTTCCAGCTGGCAAGGAATTTCTCCTTCCCTTTGTCTGTTCACGTCCTGTTCCCAAAAGACATAGCTGGATCTTGAACATGGCAATTCCATCCGCATGTCCAACGGAGGAAGGTGAACTTATAGCTAGAGCTCCTTGATATGCTTTTGAAAATCACAGCACTTAGGCTTTGAGTGCCTAGAATATAACCACAGTTTATCCCAGAAGTTCACAGAAATCTGCTATTATGCGACCCAGTGGGACCAAGGTATCACTTCTTCTCAAAACTGCAGAAACAAAATATAGCACTTTCAGCTGAAATGCCTAATTGTGAACATTCAAAGCATGAAATATTTTGGCAGCTGGAGGAGAAAACATGTCCTGGAATTGTCCAGGACTGTTATTCACAAAGGGATGCAATGTGCAGAAAATCTAGGTAGTTTAATATATAAAAAAGTGAAACCTTGCATTTCCTGGCAGAATCTAAATAACTTCTTCCATTGGAAAGTAAAAAAGAGCAGGTGAAAGAAATCTATTATTATGTAGTGACAAACACTCTGATATACTCTCTGTTAGACAGATCTGAATAACATTCAAGCCAGACAAGACCTCTCCTGACTTTATGAATCTTTAGATGAGGCTCTTAACCATATAGAAAAGATAGCTTGACATTCTCATGAAATAAATTATCCACTCTAGGCTTTATGCTGTTCCAATCTTAACCAACTTCCCTTACACAAGAAAAAAGACGCTTGCTCTGGCTGGTAGCACATTCATCAGTATAAGGTCCTGCTTCCTCCTCCCCATTCCAACAGAAAAGTCAAATAAAGAGGAGCAGAGGCCAGCTTTTATCCAGAAATGATTGCAAGAAAAGTGAGTTATGCGTTCAAGATACCTAAAAATAAATGTACTACAACCAGCTGTCTGAGTATAAGACAGACCTGCAAGACAGAGGATATTTAAACTTTGAGCATCTGATACTGTGTCTTTAACTTACTTAACTGTGCTGCTTTGCTGAGTGGAAAATCTAGTTACTTGAATATATAAAGAAAATGAAGACATATTTCATGACAGAATCTAAATAACATCTTAACTGTCCAAATGAAAATCATGTCCATTACACTAGAATGGTTATGTACATCATCCTTCTAGTTTATGTTGTTAGAGTGCTTTTACATCAAAGATGTCATTTTATCTCCCATCAGACGTCTAGAGGTTTCTCATGCAGCCTCTCTCCTCCCACTCTGCCCTCACCGCTCATTGTTTTACTACCAGATATTATGAAATTGTAGCTATATTTTGCAAGCTGTTTTTCACAGGTTGCAGTAAAATATATTTATAACATGAGTAAATTCTTCATTTTAAAACATGTAAAAAGTATTTATTCAGCAAACTGTCTGAACTTGGAGCAGCAAGTGTATTATTAGAAGCACCATTACACTGTAAAAGCTTTAAATGTCGTCTTAAGGCTTTTTAAACATAGCATGTTCTCTTTGTGGCTCTGTAAATCACTAGCCTGTTAGAGGTCAAAAGATTATCATTTAGAGAAAGGTTTCATTCTTTATGAAGGAAACTGGTAAACCAAAGTTGTATAAATAAGCTGTCTGCCCCAAGACTTAGTCATGTGGCAAAATATATCTCTGCTGTCAAATGCAGGGATGCTAATGCGAAGACGGTACCTATTGTTTTCCTACAGTGCTCATGGATAGTAGCAATTTGTTTATTGTGACAAAGTGAGGCTGGTGGATCATATATATTCTCAATGCTAATTACTCTGCATCCAGAAAGACCAAGAATTTACAGCAAACTAACTACCGTGGCCAGGTATATATAAGAAGGAGGCATTTCTCAGAGTCAATAAACACTCTATTAGTTCATTTCCTTGGTTTATGTTTGACCTTGGGATAAGCACAGCACTCTAATAACATGATTATAGTATTATTATCTTTCTATTTCTTTCATCATAGCATAGGTTTATAGTAAAATTACCATTGTACCTGCCAAAGCGTATGTATACATACATTCCAAAGAAATTTGTTGTGAAATATGATACTTGAGTGTAAGGTATGTAGCATGTTCAATATGCTCTAAAAAAATCCATATAAATTAACCTACGAAGTGCTCAAGCAGGGCAGCTTGGATGCTTGACTATCCAACAGCTTGACCTGTCAGCAACCCTCTGATTAGGATTTAAGAATATAGAAATGAAATGTAAAGGGCTGCAATTTGTAATGCAGAATTCCAGATGCTTTTAGAACTCCCTTAAAAACAGATCTAGTAAGAATGTAAATGCCTGATTCCTATGAGCATGTAGAAGGAACCTTTTACTAGGCAAAACATGCAGGCATTAATTTATATTTTTAGTCTTTTTTTTTTTTTTCATATGCTGGCTGTTTAATGTTGAAAGAAAGTTTTCATTATCTGAGTTGATAGCTAACAGTCAAAGTTGTTCTCTTGTCTCTGTATCTTTCAGTGGCTAGGAAACTGATTTATAACAATACACGGATGCACTGAATTAGAAAAGACAGTTTTAGAGCAGTGACATGGTTTTTTTTCCTACAGTGCACACTCCGCTGAGATAAGTCAAACACACCACATGAGAGCTGCATGCGCTTTGAAAGGCTCTCCTGCCTGCTCTCTCATTTTCTTCCTTCCTTTTTCCAGTTGTCCTTTTGCTGTCTCTGGCTGTGGCTGGAGAACTGCTCTGCCAGCCTGGGGACCAAGGTGGGGGACCCTAAACCCTGCCATTTCACGGCCCATTGTTACAAAGGGCACAGCAACTGGTGAGCTAAAATCCCTGCTCATGAATCTAACTAAGCCTACCAGCTCAGCGACACACACAGCTTTCACTGCTTTGGAGCTTGGAAATACAGGATCTTATCCAAATTTCACCCTAAAGCAGTTCTAGCAGGTTATAATGTCCTTGAAATTAGACCCAAACTTGTTTTTAGTGCTGTAATTTCCAGGAAAGATTGGATGATTTCTCAGTGATGCTTAAGTGTCCTAAACTTCTGTTTCAAATATTATTTCCTTAACAAAATGTTTAAATCTAACACTGGTTTTCTAGGCTGAGACAAGGTTATTTGCAAACTAGACTTTATATGCTATTTTCATTGTTTAATAAAACATTAAATATAATGTAACTGCAGTGATGCTGTCTCATATTCATGTCCTAAGCATGCAGACTTAGGATAATATTCGCTTCCGACCTAGCTGTACCTGAATAGCAAAGCACATCCTCCGTGGTCTCGGACACTTCAAACACTTTTCTACCACTAAAACATTTTTTTCCCTAGCTCTTCCACTGTTTCCAGAATGCAAAAGGAAATTTCTTTCATACTTTTAAAAACTTTCAGTTCCCATGAGCAATGTATACCTTTGTAGCCCAAATTTCTTTTACTTTTGATAAACAGAGGAGAAATAACAAGGAAGAACCTGTAATTACAGAGGAAAATTTCCAGTAAGACATCACAGTATGAATCTGTCTATAACAAGATGAATCCAAGCCAATATAAAATGGCTGCTTCCTACAGCAGGCCCTCTGAGATGCAGTTCAATGTACAAAAAGCAAAAATTGCTGTGTGTATGTATATATCTATCTACACATACATACATATATCCTATATGCAGAAATTTCTGACGTAGTCAAAAGTGGTACATTCAGGATAGTTTTTGTCACAGATGTCCACCTGACTTCAAGAATGAACTTAGCCTTTCCACATACAAAAATAGCCCTTGGATCTGATCTTCCAATGAGGCCACCTCATTTTGTAACTGTTGGGAAACTGTACGCCATTGCTGGGAAATGTTATAAGAAAATAGTAAATAAGATTTCTGGGAAAAATTTAGACATAAATGTTTGAAGAGAAAGATGACATTTTCCTTTGTTTGTCAATAATTAAATTGAAGTTTCTTAAAAAAAATCATGAAAAATAGCTCATAAAACCAATATAATTTAATTGGCTTCATTGTAGTTTAGAAATGCAACTTTTTTTAGATTAATTTCAATACAGTGCTGATTATATTCATATATCATATTTTTGTATACAAAAAAGGTAATCATTAGGGGTTACGTTTTTGTTGGTGAATCTTCAAAATTGCAGAACCAAGAATTAAGTGTAGCTTAGGATTGAAAGAGTATGCAATGTTCAGAAATGACAGATGTGTCAACATTTATGTTCAGCCAATGTACCAAGATTTCTCATGGTTAAAATAAGAATTTTCAGGTCATTCAAGATTGTATTGTTTACATAATTAAGCAACTAACAGATATTATTATTGTTACTACCACTGGCATTTATTTTGATTTTCCACAGTAATGAGAATAATTCAGTATAAATTTTCATCTCTCAAGGTTTCACTGAGAAGCTGCTTTATAACAGTTTAACACAGAGTTAAGATCATACTCACTAACAGAGTTAGTGGAGATGCTCCAACTTAATGTAACAACTTCAAATGCAATCAATTCCAGCAATATATTTCAAGTCCTACTTTTTGCTTGAATCTATTTTTTTTATTTTCTCATAAATTCTCTCTCTGTCTCTTTTTTTTTCTTTTTTTTTCCTTTCCTAGGAAGTAAAACAAAGGTCTTCAAATCTACAAGAAGTTCTCCATTTGCTGTGTGTTTTCTCTGAGGAAATTATTGCTTTTTAATCTGCCATTCATCTTATCCACATAGGAACAAAGTAGATTTTCAGGCCAGACATCTCTCTTACAAATCAATAAGACATCGTTGAAAAGTTGAGTTTGAAAGGTATAGTAGAAATTATATGTATGTGACTCCTGTGTAAATGAGATACTTAAATCTGTGTAACATTGAGAGATGTTTGAACCCTTCCCCACCTCCAGAACCTGAGTGGGTTCTTGGCTGGACCGTAAAAGTGATGGAAATGAAGTCTTACTATTTCATGTTATTGTCAAGGAGGTGCGTAGGATGTTTTTGTTTCAGGCAACTTATTCGTTGAGGTTAAATACATCAGTGTACGTGGAGAAATTGGGTCATACTCTATTAGGTTTTACAAAAATACAACTGGCAAAAACTAGACGTTCTAACAGGCTATAAAAATACAACAGTGAGGCAGGGAGTACCTAGGCAGTGTGAACAATACAGCATGATTCAGCTGTATTGTGAGAATTAGGTTTGAATCATGATAATGCAAATTTTTTTTGGAATTGTTCTGAAGTATAAATAATTGATTTTTCAAAAGTAAAGCTTCTAAAAATGAAAGGAAGAAATCTCCTGTTTAAACTTTACAAGGAACCAACTATTATAATTGAGCTACTGAACGGTATTTAAATAATGGGAGTTTTTGCAAATGGATTACTCTAAAGATATATCCCAGGCTGGCCAAGAAGGCATTGGACCACATTGTGGCTTTTTTCCCTACGCAATATAAACTATACAAGAAAAAATCTGTTGCCAGGATTAACTTGTACGGGAATGAGAAGATGGGAACTGGCTACTGCCACTAAAGTTTTAAATGTCCTTCATTTCTCCTGATCATTTGTTCTTGTTTGGCTGTAGCCAGCTTGTGAGGTGTTTTGGCTATGAGGATGTTTCTACAGTGTGACGTTTGTTTCCACCCTGATAAAAACTTACTCCAATTAAAGCTTGTTCCCTAGTTTTCTGCTCCTCACAAATGCAGTGATTCCAGAGTAGTTTAATAATATATATTCTAAAAAATGCTGATTATCAAGTCTGATTTCTCTTTTTGTGCCAATGTGTTGGTTCTGACAACATTTTCTGATCAGAACAAGACTCCATACCAAAATGTTTAAGCAGCTGTATTTCCACGAATATATTAACTTCATTACTTTACACATCCTTCCTGCAATGAG
This sequence comes from Chauna torquata, assembly GCA_013399475.1. NCBI lineage: Eukaryota > Metazoa > Chordata > Aves > Anseriformes > Anhimidae > Chauna > Chauna torquata. The sequence continues at coordinate 100,039 of VXAL01016265.1, read as the reverse complement.
GACCTGAAACCTGTCTGCCACCTGAAATGCAAACCTTATTACTACATATGTATATATATATGTATATACACTTATATACACATGTGCACACATACCTATATACCTATGCTTCCACATGCAAATGTAAGACAAACCTTGATATTTTCTACAAAAAATTCTTACGTCTTGGGCAGGTCTTTGTACAGGAAATTTGCTGTGATTCATCCATTCTAATAGCTTCCATGTCCAACTGGTGCTAATTCTTCAGTCTTTTGAAGAATTTCTTGCTGTTAACAAAGTACATTTAGACTAGGTAAACTTACTTCCTGAGTTTCCTTCCTTTCCCTTTCCCTTTCCCTTTCCCTTTCCCTTTCCCTTTCCNTGTTTCAGGACTTCAGAAATAGTTTCCCTTTCCCTTTCCCTTTCCCTTTCCCTTTCCCTTCCTTTCCTTGTAGTACTAAGCAACAAAACAAAAAGCTTTAGAACAAAACATTTTCTTGACTTGTGGGCTCTTCCCAAATGTTTTGCTCTTAGAATCTTGCTCTTTCCTGCTTCAAGCTTTCCTAACTTGTTTGGGAGTTAATGAGCCCCACATGTCCTGGCTCCCAGCCCAAGCTAGCCTGCATCAGCAGAACAGAACAACCCTCCTGCTCTGTGCAGGGTCATGAAAAATGACATTCTTCCTCAGTACCTTTGTCAAGTCATTTTTTTGTTTATACTCTGAGGACTATATTTGCCTGTCAACTGGTCCTGAAAAAGGTACACTGAATTTAGAGCACGGCAAATCCCCCATGTAGTTATAAAGACAGCAGACAAAATAGCACTGTAGTGCTCTATTCTCTCTTGGCTTCCCATGAAATATGATACCAAGACCAAAATTTTAGACTTGATAAAACCCTCCACAGGAATTACCCATTTTACCAGAGGACCTACTCTCCTTGCACTAACACAATTGCAAGGGAGAAAATGACAAGTGTGGCACCCACTTTGAATGGAACTGGTTTAGTGGAAGCTGGTCCATGACCAGATAGGTTTACAAGAACATAAAGAAACAGACAAGAATCTATTTGTTTTAAAAAGGTGTATGTGTACATGTGTATATATACACATATACAAACTACTTGTAAGCCCTCTCAGAAAACATCACAATGGGCAATACAGAAGCAGCAAAAGCAGCTCATCTGATAAAGCAAATGAGAGAGTAAGGTATCTAGATGAAATACTGTGAAAACCATAGTAAAAGGGGGAAAAAAAAAATCCATGCAATCTCAAAGATGGGACTGATATATAGACTTTTCGTATGGATTCTCTCCATATCAAGCTAGATATGCATATCTAGCTATGCTCATGTTCTCTGTTACTTCCACAGAAATTGCTCTTAGCATTTGTGTGCCATAACAACCCTATAAGACACATAAAGGGCTGTGATTCACTAAAGTGTTTTAGCAAAACAGTTTGGCTAAGGGAATGGTCAGTGGCTTTAATTACTATTTTTTTATACTTAAAAGGGTATGGGTAAATTCATGCTGGGTGGCGAGAAAAGTTTAATTAATTGGGAAAGAAGTATTCCTTCTTAGGAACTGTTTAACCAGCACAAACTAGAAGCCAAGCAAATGACTGTAATCCTGTTTCTTTCTAGATTTGATCAGTTACAGAAATGGGTATCTTAAGGGTAATTCTCTTTGACTGTTGGGTGATAACTGAGTGTATCAGCCACTTCAGTATTATCTTGATAAAGCAGAAAAAACTGCTGAAAGAACTGACTCAACCACCAATTTTAGAGCAATGTCAGATTGTATCGGTTGCAAAATATGTGCACTATACTTGCCTTACGTAGTATACAGCATTCAGAAGGAAGACCTGTCAAAGAAAATATTTGGGACTGAGAGAGAATTTTAAGGCTGCATATTTGCAGGCTTGGATTTGTTTGTCAGTCCCTACAACTGCACCACTGCAAAAACCAAGTTATTCACAACATACAAGGAGAAAAGATGGAAGCAGGTTTCGGTGCATATCTTATCTAAATACCTTATATTTATTATAATCAAAAATTTAACTCAAATCTGTATTTTCTTCTCGTAATGTTAGAAAAGGATAGGCATTACCTGGCACATCAGTGTGCACAGTTAGCTGGAATCTACATTTGGTTTCTTCAGCTTTTTTCCTCTCTTCTGCAGTTGAATTTCTTCCCTTTAACACTCAGGGTAGCCACTCATTGGAAGTCAGAAAGACTTTTTTTTTCTGATACACTGGAAAAAAGGGCATTGATGAAATCCCAATTGTTCTAGATAATGAGCATGAAGACTGCATAATGCTAAAATAATGGAAGTTATTTTTCTTCAGAAAATGGGAAGACAATGAGTAAGCCTGTTCTGTAATAAGCATCATAAAATCCCCTCACCATTGGTAGTTAATACACTAAGAACAATAAATCTTTAGATTTAGAAGCACAGAAAGGGTTTTAAATGTTCATGTTTTTCTAGCCAGACCTTATGCAAAAACTTTTTAGTATTCTAAGTTCTTTTACACAAGACTGTATGTGAGAGCCTCGCCTGAGTCTTTAAATTCTCCTACTATAGCAGAAGCAGATAGCACTTGCATGGCTACCTTCTTATACTTCCAATCCTGCGTACAATCTGTGCAAACTGATTAAAACAGAACTACAAAATTATTAATCTATTAACCTCTGATGTGATCTGTTTTCACATGGTCCATTTTAGCTGATCTTCTGTTTTTATTAAGTGTAGTCAAAGAGACTAAGAAGCAGGAAGGGCATGGACACACCTCTCCATTTCTTATCTCATTCATTGTTTCTACCTTTCTTGTACATTTTCCTAAACCCCTGTTCGCAACAAGACCCATAAAGTTCATCACTTGTTATTTCCCAGATATTTCTCTTTCCACTTTACCACCTGTACACCAATGTTCAAATCTGATTGGACCCTTCCCTTTCCCAAAATCCCTTCCTCACTTTTGTCGTCATGTTTGTTATTAGATTTCCATGGTGGATTATTTTGATCATTTCCAATCTCATGTTATTTTTGCTTGAAAACATGCCGACTACAAATATTATTAACTTTTGTTTACTGAAGAATTTGGTCTTGTTGCTTTGACTTTGCAGTCAAAAATTGGTGTCTGCTATTGTTCTGTTTACAAGTTTCCGTCATTCCCATTCTAACCTTTTTTGTGCTATACATTATATAGATTTTACAGTGTACCTTTGAATAATAACAGTGCTGTCCTTAAAATATCGATGAACATCCCTTTTTCTTTCTCTTCCATACCTTTTTTTTTTTTTTTTTCCTGAATGTGAAGGAAATTTATATATCCATTTTCAATTAGGGAACATTGGTTTTCAGCACAACAGGCAAGCCTGGTATGCACCTACTTGTGTTATTTGTATGCACAAAGATCGTGGTTGCTTATGCACTTGCTGTTATCATCAGTAAGATTCATTGCTTGTAGGGAGATGGTGGTTAGAGGCTGGGCAGTCCAAAATGCTGTGAAAGCAATTTTGCATTATAATACAGAGCCAGAATTAGAAATTATATATGCTACTTAGCAAGGTAGGCATACCAACTGGGAGCTCAAGAACTGAAAACTACCATGAATTAGTATTTTCTTCAGTTTTCAACAAAAAGTAACTTGGTGGAATTTTTGTTAGGAAGCATGGGACAAAGATAGGTAATAGCACTGGTCTGTTAACAGAGTCATGCTGACTTTATAGGATTCATATGAAAATTTATATAAGGCTTTAGTTCAAGGCTGAGTTTTTTTTCCTCTTGGGGTAGTTATGATTCTTATTTTAAATACACATTGCATGCATTTGATTTAAAATATGCCAGACTTTCGTGGTTTTATAATGTTAGGAAAACAAGAAACCACGTACATTAAAATCTGCAAGTGATAAAATTATTGTGTATGGCATGTAGATTTTACAGTAGGTTGGTTGCCCTGCAAAATACTAATGCTAATGATGAGTTGTCAGAGAAGTGCTCGCTCTCCCCCTCTTCTCTCTCTCTCCTCCCATTTGAGTATACATATAATGGCAAACCTAACAATCGCCAGGGTGCGCAGCTCCAATAAACTCATTTCACAATTCATGCGTTATGGAAGATCCATGAAAAATAGTTAACCACTTCTCTGTTGTGATTTGGGGGCACCATAAATTAAACCTAGTAACTTGAGAAGTAACAAAGATCAGAACTAATAATTTTCAAAGATAAAGGACTATGAATTCTCCTTCTCATTTCATAAATGTGTGAACCGTAAGACTATGTACATAGCTCAGTTGAGAAGTCAATCATTTTGGCCTCATTTCCACATGGATGGGGCTTATATATGTGTATATATATATATATGTCCTTTTTTCTTTCTGAGAAAAATCGTATTCCTTCAGCTGGGTTATTGCTGTTACAGTGCAAACACCTATTCTGTGTTTCAAGGAAATAAATCAATTTATAAAAAAATTGAATTCCCTTCAGTTACACTCAGTTATGGCAAATGAGACATGAATGTGGCCCACATCATGAGTCACACACTGAGAAAGATTTTATCTCATTCATTTAATTCTGTTAAAAGGAAGGAGTTGTGATCCCCATGCACTCACTGGTGACAGCAGAATTTGGCCCAGTGACAGAAATTCCAGGAGGTGGACTTTACAGATGCAATCAAGTCAGTTAATGATTCCAATCCAGGTATTGCTTAAACCCACAACCACAGTACTTCCTACATCCCTTTCTGTTCGCCAGAGCCAAAGATAGTGCAGCACGTTCCCTTATGGCACAAACAAATCAAACCATCCTGACCTGTCAGATGTTAATGTACTGAAATGAAGCTTGAAGAACAGTTATGAGAATAATGTCTGCTTGAGGTACTAGTTATGGATCATAACCATGTTGAATTACTAACAAATCAGCTGCTTGTCACGGATGAGAGCTGTTTGACCTGGGTAGAAATCAGAAACTGAATATGAACAGAACTTAGTTAAAAGGATATATAAGCTATAACTTCAAAAACTAAACTCTTAAAATATTATAGGCTGCAGATATGAGACGTCCATATGAACTAGGAGTTTCCTTAAAGCTTGATCTGGCTTCAGTGATATATGCTTTGGCTGAAATTAAACCATTAACTCATCTATGCACACAGATACCTAACTCAACAGGCTTCTTCCTTATGCTCAGGTCAACAAGGAAGATTGAGTTTATTATCATTAGCTGTAAACAAAAGTTAGTGTTAAAGTTGGCTTAGGAAAAGGTTCTTTGGCATCCCTAAATCCATGTGATGTGATTCCTAATGAGAATAATAATCTTTTAAGAGAAAGTTTTCCACAGTTGAAAAAAAAACAAAAAAAAAAACCACCATTTTATTGTCACGTAGACCTAGGGAAACGCATGCTATTAGCTTTCATAGGACATATGACAGGTTACATATTGCTTAACAGGTTTAAAAACAGCACAGGTGTTTTCTCTAAAGTGACTGTAAAACAAAGCTAACAACAAAAAATATCAACCTTGTCAAAACACTGGTGTTTTTCTTAATATGTTCTTTGTACATTTATCACTTGGTTTTATAGGATTTAGAATTCAACTGACAAATTGTGAGAGATTTTTATTGTTAGCTGTTGAACCGTTTCTTACCAAAGCACTTGAAAAAAGATTTCAACCATGTTATAGAAATTACATATAAAATTAATGTTTAAACAATGCAGGATGGCTAGGAGAACATAGGAGATGGCCTAGCAATAATACTAAGCACTGCCTCAGAGCTTACTTGTGTAATATTTAATCCCAATAGTGCTATATCAAATCTCCTTACTCTGTCTTTCATTTTTATAAAGTTTTCCCTTTATTTATCAATTGAATTTCTTTAATGGAAATTATCCATAATGCCATACTGTGTGTGCTTGATTTACTCTGCATTTGCTTAATAGCTTCATTTTGTGATAGAAGTTTGTGTAAGGGCAAAGCTAAAGGCCAACATCTTAATAGCACAGATGCCCTAAAGAAAGGCACCCAGGAACAATGATTGTAAATAGTTGAAAACTGCAAGAGTATCTTATGGAGATTCATTACAAAGTTCTTTTTACTGAACTTCCTGTTTCTCTAAACATTTTATATATACGTGAATACATGCTATATATATTTGTATAACACCTACAACTTATTTCATTAAAAAGTCTACACAGTTATATTTGGAAAATAAGTGTGTGATTTTACAGGTCCATGCTTTAAGTCCCAGTCCAGTATTACTATTTTCTATTTTAGTAAATATCTGAAAAAGAAATGCCAGCTGTCTCATTGCATCATGCTGAAGTGTTCCAAGATTTGACACAGATGTTTTGGATCACAGAATTAGGAAAAAAAAAAAATGTGGGTGTACCCATGGTTATGTAGCCTGGTGAGAGAACACATTCCATTAAGTTAAGGTTATTTTGGAATAGTCTTACATACTTAATTTGACATCTGATTGAAGCAAAAATCTTTCTGATGGATGAAAACTTTATTTAAGTGGCTCTAGAAAACCAAAACACATTTTTGATATATTTCCTATATACTTTATATCTTTTTGCTGGCCATAAAAACGCTCAGTTTTATAGAACAAAAGCAACAGAACCCTTTCACTTGAACTAATGGTGTTCTAATGAATTTTATGAATACTAATATGTACACAATTCATTTCATACAGCTGAGACATAATGCACTACTTCTAAAACGGGTCTGTGCAAATTAACTTTGAAGGGTGTCAGTGCCAGCCTTTCAACCATTAATTGCCTGCTGTGAACCCCAACAACAGCTGATTTAAGAGTTAACCCCACCTGATTCTTGCCAGTGGAAATTTGCCAAAATGATTACATCAACTTTCAATAAACTACATGTGCATGACAACAGTAAGCAAACAATTACTTAAAACCCTATAATATAATTTGTAATTTGACATAATAGACTGTTCTTTCAGGGTTCACATTTCCATGACAAAGCCACAAGAATTGGGGCAGTTCTGCAAACAAGCATGCACTCTGGATATCAGCAAGAGAGGTAGCACTTGTCCCTCCTCTCCTTCGTGCTTCCAGCTTGCAAAACTACAGCGGTGCCAGGATCTTGAGATTAAAACTGTGACAGTCATCATTTTGGGAAGCTCACTAAAATGCCACCATTTCTTTCTTTTTAGCTCTGACAGCAATGCCCAGATTATGTTTTGCCTAACAAGACAGTGAGGGGGTTGAGGAAAATAAACTTGTAGTAATGATTTATGGATACAATAACACTTCCTTGAGCTTTAAAAACATCTGAAAGTAAATGTCATGCCCTCACCTCATCCCCAGCTCTGTGTGATATTTTCCATCCTCTGGTGTTACAAAGATCGAGTAAAGACAAGAGTCTCAGGAAAGACATGCTGAGGCAAATTTATTTCTGCTTAGATCTAATATTTTTCAGTAAGGTCACAAATTGCTATCTATGCAACATTGAAAAACTCTAAGATTACTGCACATTCAGGCCTTGAAGCCCTTCTGTTTTCTATGTTCAAAGACAGAGATCCTTGACTTTTATTCAGGAGATAAATCAGTTAAAATTATTGTTCTGTTTCTCCTTCCCCTCCTCTCTGTTTTTAGCTGACTGATTTATTTGAAAACTGTGTCACTTCTCTAATTTTCCATTTATGGGCAAGGGGTTCTTTGAAGCAATAAAAGGATGTAAGGCCAGCAAGGAGGAATTATGCAGCATCTATTGCAAGAAAATGAAAAATAATTGCAGTTTTATGTGGGGTGAGGACACTTAAAGGAATGCAAAGTCTTTATCTGCAGATATGTGTTAACATTTTGTTTAGGCTATGGCTGCCAGAGGAAGATGTCAATTAACTCCTCCTTTCCCTGATATCCTAAAGAGCAAAAGTCTCATTTTTTAGTCTGGTTTCCAAATTAACTCAAAGGTGGAAAATGGACTTTTTCTGTACATAATGCAAAAAAATTGAAAGTTTGTCACAACTTTGAAAGTGGCTGGCAGTATGGAAGAACAATAGTAATATTGTGTAATATCTTCTGAATCCCTGAAAAAGCTTATTAAGATACTTACAGAAAGCATGCAAAAGTATAAAACCGAATAACGTTATTTCTGGAATAATGTGACTGATGCAGCAGGGAAAAAAGCCTTTACTATGAACACTGAAAGTTTATTGGGGGTGCTGTATGTAAGGCAGTTGATTTTAGGCTGTTAGTAGCAATTATGTCAATTTGCTCTTCCTTCCTTGAGTGTTTCTCTGTGTGATCTGTTTTCACAGACCCTTGGCTCGGACTTGGAGGCAGAGGAGCCCATACGTTCAGATGAATGGTAATGAGCATTGTCAGAGAGGCAGGAAAATTGAGTCCCTGGCTCTGGCTGCTGGGCCGAGAGCTGCAGGAGCTAATTGTGTCAATGGTAATGAGACTGAACAGGCAGCAGATGCTCACGTGCCTTTACAATCCAAATCCCACCAACAAATTCCTCCCACAGAAACTTTGAGGGACGTCTTGGCACCCTGGAGATGGTGATAGACCCTGTCCCAGCCACATGCCACCTGCTAGAGCCATTGTTTAAAAAAGAAGGAGAAAAAAAAAGCCTATTATGATAACAAAGTTGTTTGCTGTCTCTTGCAATGACTTTATGGCACCAGTTTTACCACACTGCAGCAACTGAAAAAAAAGAGGAACATCTGATTCTTTAAAGAGAAACATTTGTATTGAGCACTGTTAACAACTTACTTGGGAAGCCGGATGTTCAGTATATGTTACATATTCTACTGATAAACCATGCCTGCCTTTTTCCCATTACAGCTCCCACTGTGCCTGCTTCCTACAGCAGGTTTACATTTCCACATGTTTTCCCATGACATTGAAGCAGGGAGCATTTTTTTTCTTTTTTTTTTTTTTTCCCCAGAAAAATCAAGAACGAAAAATGCAGATACCCATGTATAGTGCTGTATAAATATTTATTTTGAAACAAAACAAACAACATATTAGGTCCTGATTCACAAAGGAGGCTGGGTGGTGAACTATGGCTGAGATTTTGAAGAGGGGAAGGCCATTAGCACCCAGGTTCCCTTACTGGCTGTTATTTGCAATGCAAGCTTGCTAAATGCTGTGGTAAGGAGAGGGAGGTTCAGACTCTTCCAGGAAATGTTTGCCCAAGAACATCTATTTCTGGAGAAGTCTGACCAAGTGTCCTTTATTGCCATGAGAATTTGTGCCCAGCTTTGCACTCCTGTGTGGCTCACATTATTCAACAGAATTTAAACTGACCCTGAAGCAGTTGAAAATCCTTCCATGGATCGGGTTAGTTCCCATCGGCCGCAGGGTCAGAGGAAGATAGAAATGCTTTACAAACTCTGGAGTTGCCTCTGGCTCCACCGTGGCTGTGTGAAGCTGAGCTCTGGCTCTGCTGAAGGTAACAGACCCTTTCCATTCATGAGAGTGTCCGGCATCCTCAGAGCATGCTGGTTGCAAGCAGCTGCTGGCAGTAGGTGCAGATGAGTGGATTTGGACTGTTTGGCTTAGGCTGTCAGTGGAAGATTGAAGACATGCTTTGTCTGGTCTGAAGACACTTGAAACAGCAATTATGCTCCTTTTTTTAGACTCCCAGGGACAGTGGAGAAAGTTATAGTTCCTTAAAAAGCTTGGGTTGAGCTGGTAATTTGACAAAGTATGCATTGCAGCCTTGGCTAAATTCACATCTACACCAAACTTCAACCCCTTCCTTTACAGAAACCCCGCTCCTGTGAAGAAAAGAAGTATCACAAATGCAGCTGCACCTTCTACCCCATGTAAAGTGAGAAAAGCCTTGAAAATACTATCACAAGCGAGTTAGTGTGCTGCAGGGTACTAGAGCAAGATGTTTGTCAGAAAAGAACAGCAGTAGTGTGAGACAGCCTTTCAAATTTATTTCAAACTCCAGTGCATGCAATAATTCATTAGCATCTGGAATAAAATCAGATGTGGGAAATTCAATGCAAGTGAGGTTACCAGTGTGTAAGACTGAAAACGGGTAAGCGTACCTCAAGCAAACATCACAGATGTTAATGGTGCTTTCCTTTTTGGGGCAAAAGAGGTCTGGGGTCTCCAACTACACCGGTGACCTTTCCAGCCGCATGGTGGCTGCATCCATAGGAAACAGGAGGTGACTGAGTGTCTTCGTTCCTCGAGTCCCACTGTGTATGGACCGAAGAATATAGCCACTACTGTCCTCTGAAGCATCTGGCTCTTCTCATCATTTGTATTTGTGGGGTTGGGGGGGGAGAGAAAGACAGAGAGAAAGAAAGAAAGAAGAAAGAGAGAGAAAGAAAGAAAGAGAAAAAGAGAAAAAGAAAAGAAAGAAAGAAGGAAGTAAAGAAAGAGAAAGAAAGAAGGATGGATGCAGCAGTTGGATCTGGGCAGTTGTACACAACCATGCCCACAGCTGGGTTTACGTGGCATTTGTGAGAAAGTGGAACAGAGACACTTAGTGTTATCGTTGTTTCCTTTGGTGTGGGGGGAAAGAAGTATGCCATAGTTCTTAAAGGTCCCTTTAATAATATCCCAGGCATAAATAATGCTGAAAACCTCATTTTACTGAAGTGCATATATTACTCTTAACGGCAATTTGGGGTAAAAGGCTATCAGAGATATTCTACTTCATGCTTTACAAGGAAACAATTAAACAAAATGATAAACACAATGACAAATGCATTTAGAGTAATCAGACAACGGAATTTTTATTATATACTTTACCATATTAATGGCTACTCAAAATAATTCAAAAGTGTCCGGTGATACGTAACAGGCATTTGTTTGTAATACAGACTTAGTAAACTGTAAGCCTCAAGCATTTTTCTCTCTTGTACTTTGTAAAACTTTGAGAGATAAGTGTCTTATTGGAACAGAAGAAGACTAAATATCTTGGTACACTACTTACCATGCATGAAACATGTACGAGTTTAACTTGCTATTTATATACACAATGCTGCATTGCAAAACTGCCATGAAAATTTACTCATGTAGCAGAAAATCTGCTCCCCTGCCCTTTACCATAATGATTGATGATAATGTAAAATCTAATTTCGAACTCACTTATTGAAAAAAAAAGTTCTCAACCATCAGCAAATATACAAAATTTTGCGGTTTGATGTATTTTAATGAATGATTAGATTTTTTTTTTTTTTCTTAAAGCAACTTCAAAAATTGAAAAGTGTAGACCAGGAGTATGAACTAATTTCTCTGTTTAACCCCCACTCTGGGAACCTGGCCTTTTGCTTCAGGGGCTTCAGCTGGTCTTTTGTTGGGCTCAGGAGGATATTTTTTCCTGATGTAGCTATTACCTTTGCAGTGTCCCAGAGGTGACAGCAGTCTTTGAGAATGCTCTTGCTGGATACTGCACAGAAGGGGCAGTGCTCTGAAGGGAACAGAGGCAGTTTGGCAGGGTTACGTTAAATTAACATGCAGATTTGGGGGAAGTCAGGATTGATAGTATCAAGCGGATTTCTGGCCTGATTCGCCTGTTAGCATCCTCTGACCCCATTTGGGATGGTCAGTGCTCTGTCTTTTCAGGTGAACCACATAACTGATGCCTGGCTGAGGTACATGTTTTGTATTTCACAGATTAAAATAAATGCCCTAGCTAATGTAGTTAGGCTTAATTAAGAAGACTATGATGCACAGGTCATATTTGGTAATCCAGTGGCCCATTCACCCTTTAATGTCTCTTAAAGTAATCCAGCCTCTAATGCACCTCAGTTCTGAAAAAGGTATCAGGTATAAGCATGACCGATGAGATAGCTAATAGACTGGACAAATACAGCATTAATTTGTGATGAGTTCTATAATACGGTTGTCCATGCACAAAATCAGACTGAAATGTCAGCCTCCTTTCACCCATCCCACTGAACAGTGTACCGACCTTCTGTCAACTTGTCTGTGGCTCCAAGAGTCTGAAACGGTAACACCCGTTTACCTGCATGGGTTTACCCTTCACCCATTTTGCACTCATGCTGCAACAGATGGAAATGTAAAGTACAAAGACGAGGGAGAGCTCTGTCATTAGGTTTGGGAAAGAAGCTTGTTGAAGAGGGAGGGAGAGAGGGAGAGAGGGACAGACAGAGACAGAGAGGAGGAAGAAAGAGAAGAGGGTCAGAAAAAGCCCCTCAGTTTTGTCATTCATTGTGATGGAAATATTCTTTTAAAATACACTTCTGACTTAGGAAGACTTGTCTTTCACATTCATTACACAGGTGTCAAATCAAATTTTATCTTGCTATGTCTTGTGCATTGGAGCATAGTGTATCTGACATTTTGTAACATGATGCAACATAAGGCAATAAATCATACTGAAAGTGAATAAAACTTCATTTCTTTTTTGGGGGTGGGGTGGATGAACCAAATGGCACTGTGTTAATTTCACTGTGCTTCTATCATTGTAAAGAAAATCACTTTCTTTCTCCCCTGTCCCTGATGAGGAACTGTTTCTCAAAGTAGCTCTTCAAAGTCAAATTCTCTGTCACCTAAGTTTTGAATATATACAATGCATCTATGGGATAAGTAACTTTTAGAAGGAAATATATGCTTGAGAGCTCAATAAAACTCCTTTGAGAAACAAGACAGACTTTAAAATGTCTCGACCGCAGAAGTAAACCTATTTTCAGCTAAGTGAAAAATTAATTAATCTGCTGTGTAGCTGTGGTTTCTGAAGCAGCAGTGTAGGCAAACAGAAGTGCTATTTGGAGACACTTTGTGTTTCTTCCTCAGGTACACTGCTGGGGAATTTTGAATGCAACTTTTGAGAAGATTGTTGTAGTGAATAGAAACATATTGGGTGGGAATAACCAAGATTACTCTCCAGGAGGCCAGCAGCACTCCGCTCACGTGCCGAACAGCATTCACAATAACACGCTCCGTAAGAAGTGTCTGCTGGCTGCACGTGGGACTCTCCTTTTTCTTTGTGAGGGAAGTCTGCCATGTCAAAGGTGGGCTGGAGTTTAAGAGACTTTCAGACAAAACTTTTTCACTGGCTGTGTGAGGAATCAGCCTCGGGAGTGCTGTGATTGTTCATAAGCACCCCACGGAAGTATCACTTCTAGAAGTGCCACGCACTTAAACATTGCTGCCTCTAAACAAACAAAGCGAGGAGGATGTGTTCCTCCTGACTTACAGGTTCAAATGAATGTCAGATGAAAAAAAGAAGATTAATGCTTTTTCATTACTTTAGTTCAGAATCCAGATAAGGACTATTGTGTCAATGACATCTTTATCTTCATTAGAAGTGTAAATGGTTAGCGGCATGACAGTGTGGACGTAAGTGATAATGTTACAAATAACCCAACTGGTAAAGTTGCAGAAAAAAAAAAGAAGAAAAAGAAAAAAGGGAAAAAAGAAAAGAGATGCTGCAATTCCTATCTGTAGGTATTCTGCTATCTATTAATATAGATATTAACATGAGAGTATGTCAGAGCACGTCTCTGAAAAAGACAAAGGTGATGAATTGGAATTACTGTTTGGAAAGCGATAAAAATTGCATGAACCAAATTCTGCATATCTAAATGTACTCAGCAGTTACTTGTAAGAACATGTTATCATTTTAATATATATATATAATATTTTAGAATTTCAGCAGGGAAATTATTTTTACCATGAATTATTCATCTTCTGTACTCATGTAAAGGGGCAGTGACTTCTTTTATCGGCAAAATACTTTTTATTGACACTAAGAACAGCATTTAATTGAACCCTTTTCCCCAATTATCGTCAGAAAAGAGTTTACACTGGCGTTTTGGAAAAATGTTTTAGGAAGATTTATCACAGCTCCAAAAAAAGCTGTCCAGGAACTAATGGAATTAGATTATCTTTGAATTTTCTCCACCAGAACTTAGAATGGCCACTAATTCCTTTCTTTGCTCTTTTGGTGTTTGCAAAGGGGTTCACTAAAGCCTGAATTGATATAATTATTGGCTTGGATTGTTAGAGGTTTAGGCCAGATGGCTATAGGTTTCTAAAGTTCCAGTTGCTTGTGTTAGCTTTTCTAGTTTGCCTATAGGGTTTGGGGATCAGCAATTTGAAAGGGCTGCAAACTTGTAAAACAGTATTATTCATGGGGGCAGAATGTTCATCGGCGTGACCCAGTACTAAATACATTCATTATAGGCATTTCTATTCTGCACAATTTGCCACACGGCGCTGGTTTGTGAAAAAAAGAGACAATGGCTTATAAAATGCTTTTGAATGCTTAAAAAGAAGGAGAGTTCACGCTGAGCCTCCTCTGCTTTCTTTTTCAACAAGAACCTTCTTAGTGACTTTGGCTGAGCTCTGCCGACAGTAAGTAAATTGGAAGAATCAGAGATTTACTTTTCACATTTCTAGCTGGCGGGGGGTGGAGGGGGGGAAGGAATATATGAAGGAAAAAAAGCAATAGAAGAGAGCGATGGTAAAATTATGTGAAACATCAATAAACAAGTGGGTAAAGTTAGCAGAAAAACAATGAAAAGCACAGTGAAGCTGTAGCTAACATGATAAACTTTAAAAGAAATGCAAAAAAGGGGAAAGAGAAATCACATCATAAATAGACACATCTGATATGAGGAGGTATCAGCTTCTGTGACCTAGCTGCAGCATGAAGCTCACCTAACGGTCTATAGCATTTCTGGTGTACACAAAATACCCCACCAAGTCAGCCATAAGATTGTGTGTCTGTGTGTGTCTGTGTGTGTGTAAATATGTGTGTAAATGTGTTACAGTGTAAACGTGAAAACAGTTTCCAGCAACAGAGGAGACTCAAGGAAATTGTCACTTCCAGAACACTTAATCTGCCTTGTGGCTGCTGCTTCTTTAAAACACTTGGCATGTAGAAGGTGTACTTAGCACGAATTATTACGGTGAAGCATGAAGAGCTTTTTCAACTAGGATGAAAAAGATCTTCTGAAGAACCACTGGAACAGCAAATAAAAAAAGTCACAGAAGCACACACACACACAGTCGCACATATGCACATACGGAAGAGCCACGCTCAGCAAACGCAGCTGCACTGAGGGCAGAAATCCTGCAGAAGGAAGGCAAGGCATGGCCAGAAGGGTGCAAAATGTTACTGACTGCAAAATGTTACTGAGTCGGGGGTGGGGGGGTAGAGATTTCCAGGAACGCAAGGGAGCTCCGCTCCGTGCAGAAACAGAGATGCTGAGGGAGAGCAGGTAACAGGGAGCGAGCAGCAGGAAGGGGCTCTCGAGGCGCGCTCAGAGAGATGCCGCCTCCAGCTCCTTTACCAGGCGACCGCGCCGCAGAGCTCGCGGCGAGTTAAACAGGGGACCTACAAGTGCGCGGGCGAGGGG
>VXAL01016265.1:43100-84549 GCA_013399475.1 Chauna torquata | reverse complement strand
CTCCGGGAGGCGCCGCCGAGCCCGCTGGCACCCGGCGGCAAATGGAGACCGGCTGCGGGAGAGGGAACGCCTGACGTGACGGCTCGCAGCCTGGAAGAGGAGCGGGGAATCGACGAGGGCGCGTGGATTGCGTGCAGATTGTATCTGGATGTCCCGGCACGGTGTGTATGAAAAAGTTTTCTGATCTGCTGAGGTGTTGGTACTTGGCTGATTGTAAAAGGCGGTGTGAAGGACCAGATGTGTGCTGGGTTTAAGGTGCCGAAGGAAGTTTGAAATAATTGCTTTTTGACTTGCTCGGAGAAATGAATTGCAAAAACTTACAAATGCAGCAAACCGGCAGCAAAATGCACTTTATATTCGTTTTTGCACTGATGACAGTATATTTCAATAAGGCTGTGCTGGGCAAGAATTTGAAATACAGGATTTATGAGGAGCAGAGAGTTGGATCGGTAATCGCAAGACTGTCAGAGGACGTAGCAGATGTTTTATTAAAAATACCTAACCCTTCCTCGGTTCGTTTCCGAGCCATGCAGAGGGGGAATTCTCCCTTGCTCGTAGTCCGTGAGGATAACGGAGAAATCAGCATAGGAGCTAAAATTGACCGGGAACAACTCTGTCAGAAAAACTTAAACTGCTCCATAGAGTTTGATGTGATCACTCTGCCCACTGAACATCTGCAGCTTTTCCATGTGGAAGTTGAAGTGCTGGATATTAACGACAACTCTCCGCAGTTTTCCAGAGCACTTATCCCTATTGAAATATCTGAGAGTGCAGCTGTAGGAACCCGGATCCCCTTGGACAGCGCTTTTGACCCAGATGTAGGGGACAACTCCCTTCACACTTACTCCCTTTCTGCAAATGATTTTTTTAGTATCGAAGTGAGGACAAGGACTGACGGCGCTAAGTATGCAGAGCTCATCGTGGTTAGAGAACTGGACCGGGAGTTGAAGTCAAGTTACGAACTCCAGCTCACGGCTTCAGATAAAGGGGTGCCTCAGAGGTCTGGATCGTCCATCCTGAAAATAAGCATTTCTGATTCCAACGACAACAGTCCTGTTTTTGAACAGCAGTCGTATATAATTCAACTCTTAGAAAACTCACCGATTGGGACCTTGCTCATAGACCTCAATGCTACCGATCCAGATGAGGGCGCTAACGGTAAAGTCATGTACTCTTTTAGCAGTCATGTGTCTTCCAAAATTACAGAGACTTTTAAGATAGATTCAGAAAAAGGACATCTGACCCTCCTGAAGCAAGTGGACTATGAAATAACCAAATCCTATGAAATTGATGCTCAGGCTCAAGATATGGGGCCAAATTCTATTCCAGCTCACTGCAAAATTATAATTAAAATTGTGGATGTGAATGACAACAGACCTGAAATTAACTTAAACTTGATGTCCCCAGAGAAAGAAGAGACAGCTTACATTTCTGAAGGGTCACCCCTGGACACTTTCGTTGCCCTAGTCAGAGTGCAAGACAAGGACTCCGGCATGAACGGAGAGATAGTTTGCAGGCTCCATGGACACGGCCACTTTAAACTTCAAAAGACTTATGAAAATAACTATTTAATCTTGACTAATGCCAGTCTAGATAGAGAAAAGAGATCTGAATACAGCTTGACTGTAATAGCAGAGGACAAGGGAACGCCAAGTCTCTCCACAGTAAAACACTTTACTGTCCAAGTCAGTGATGAAAATGACAACCCACCCCGCTTCCAGACAAACAGATATGAAGTTGTTATTTTAGAAAATAACTCCCCAGGAGCATACATCACATCTGTCACAGCCACAGACCCAGATCTAGGCGACAATGGGCAGGTGACATATACTATTTTGGAGAGCTATATTTTGGGAAGTTCTATAACCACCTATGTGACCATTGATCCCTCCAACGGGGCAATCTATGCCCTGAGAACTTTTGACCATGAAGAAGTAAATCAAATTGCCTTTATGGTTCAAGCTAGGGATGGAGGGAGTCAGCAGCTTGTTAGTAATACCACGGTTGTACTAACCATCATTGACGAAAATGACAATGCTCCTGTCATTGTGGGTCCAGCACTACGCAACAGCACAGCAGAAATCTCAATCCCTAAAGATGCTGGAATTGGCTTTCTGGTCACCAGGATAAGGGCTACAGATAGAGACTCTGGTATGAACTCTGAACTCAGCTGCTCTATAGCAGCTGACAAGGAAAACAGCATCTTTGTGATGGATCCCAAAACTTGTGACATCTCCATCAATGTGAGTGTCGAGTCGGTTCCAGCAAAACAATGGGAGTTTTTTGTGATAGTCCAGGATAAAGGCAGTCCTCAGCTTAGCACTAAAGCACTTCTGAAATGTACGATTTTTGAGTACGTTTATTCATTTTCAAGCACAGAAGCTACACTGGTAAGCCAACCCTCTCTGGATGTCTCAATGATAACAATTATATCCTTAGGATCAATATGTGCCGTGTTGTTGGTCATTATGGTTATCTTTGCTACGAGATGTAATCGAGAGAAAAAGGACACCAGGTCCTACAACTGTCGCGTGGCGGAATCAACCTACCAGCACCACCCAAAACGACCTTCAAGACAGATCCACAAAGGGGACATTACATTAGTGCCAACAGTTAACGGCACTTTACCCATCAGATCTCACCACAGAGCTTCTCCGTCATCATCTCCAACCCTGGAAAGGGGACAAATGAGCAGCCGGCAGAGCCACCACAGCCACCAATCGCTGAACAGCCTGGTGACAATCTCCTCTAACCACGTGCCTGAAAACTTCTCACTGGAACTCACCCATGCTACTCCGGCTGTTGAGGTAAGGTCCATACCTCATTTTGCACTCCGATTCACTTGGGAGCGTGGAGGTATTCTTCACGCACCCCATGAGAGCAACAGGCAGTTAGATCTATGCCCAGTGCGTTACCGATTTCTCTTTAGATGTTACAACTTTGCAGTTTTACTCCAATGGCAACTGAATCCATTACCGTGGGGAACAGGATTAAATCTGTCCTTAACAGCATTAGTTCTTGGTTCTCCCTGTAAGGTGGAAACAGTGGAGTATAACATACACAGTAGTCTGCTCTGGTTTAGTCTGAGCTTTCTCTTTCTACCTTGCCTTCCCTTTCCATCTGTTTAAGAAAGAGAGCCAGAGGATTTACGTACAGGAACAACAGAGGAAATTTATTAATGGGGATGGAAAACTGAAAGGTTAAACACTGACACAGTGTAAGTACAGGTGTTCCAACATAGAGTGTGTCTGATACGTGCACACAATATCTTAAACTTTGACACCACCCATTTAAGTTTTTACTGCAACTTCTGTGTAATGGCTTAAATGAGTGCTGTGTCCTGGTAACTCTTTACATGTAGTTCAATGAAATTTTATTTTGAATTAGGATCCTGGAATGTCAAAGGGTTGATTCTGATCTATTAAAACAAAACTCCACCTCTGTTTAATTACTTGTTTTACTTGTTAATGACTTAGTTGTTATGAGTTCTGAGGCTAACGAACAGCAGTGCATTTCCTCATTGTTAAATGTCTTCAGATGTTTTCTGTGGCAGACTCTAGCTAACAGTCTGTTCTACTGCATTACAGTATGTGCAGGAATTTGATTTAATTAAACTTTAAAAGGAAAAAAAAGAAGCTAATTAGTAGTTTTACAACTAGGAGTATGAACTTTTATTTCAAGGAATCAGTCTCTTCACCTTTTCTTTAGCAGGTTTCTCAGCTTCTCTCGATGCTTCACCAGGGCCAGTATCAACCAAGGCCAAGTTTTCGAGGAAATAAATATTCTAGAAGCTACAGGTAAAGATCTGAACAATCCTGCTACATGTGCGTGTATATGCATCAGAAAATACACTAGTGTATTTTTTAATTCAAGTGGTAAATGAGATAATTTAATTCTACCATCACTACAATTCTCTTTACAGATATGCCCTACAAGATATGGATAAATTCAGCTTGAAAGACAGTGGCCGGGGTGATAGCGAAGCTGGAGACAGCGATTATGATTTGGGTAGAGAGTCTCCAATTGACAGACTTCTTGGGGAAGGATTCAGTGACCTTTTCCTTACAGATGGGAGAATTCCTGCAGGTAAGAGCACAATGGAAGCTGAACAGTTTATTTACAGTGCTGCCCGGCTGTCACTGTGATAAAGCTACTACCGAGAAAGCAAAAATTCTTTAGCTTTCAAGTCTTGTGTTTCCTTCTGTTTCCTCTGCTTCACGATAAATATTGAGCTGAAGCCTTCCCGTATCTAGCCAAATAAAAACAAAGATGCAACTGAAAAATCTGCCC
This sequence comes from Chauna torquata, assembly GCA_013399475.1. Lineage (NCBI taxonomy): Eukaryota > Metazoa > Chordata > Aves > Anseriformes > Anhimidae > Chauna > Chauna torquata. The sequence continues at coordinate 80,259 of VXAL01016265.1, read as the reverse complement.
AGAGCAATACCTACTTTTTCCTGTTACGCACATCATCATGAGCTGGCTCCAAATTCCCCCCAAAAAGCATGATCTGCTCTATGTCCTTAGACTTTTAATGACTGGGTGGATGTTTTTTTTAAAGCCAGGCAGTTGAGGTTTGTTAAAAATACACTGAACTATAATTTAGGAGGTGCATTTTCCACAGTGGGTTTGATCCATAGGATACAAACTTTCAGAATTCAGAAATGGATTGTGAAGGCGGTCAAGAAATATGGATGGCAGAAGAAAGAAAAGTATTTTTTCCCACTTAAAAATGAATTTGAGTGGCAAGGGAAGAATCTAAATATGTGCCAGATTTTAAATATTGCAACCTTAATTTCTAGAAGAAGGAGCTTAAGAGAAGCAATTCAGGGGTAGAGGGCAGAGCAGAGAAAAACTAGAAAAGGTTGAATGAAAGTAAGATAAACAGACACTTGTGCAGATTCATGTGTATGAAATACCGTTTTTAAGTGTTATATGTTGAATATAAGAGGATATGGGAAATCACGCTGCATACAGACAAAAGATTTTTTTAAAATGATTTTAATAATTATACAGCCACTGGTTGCACCCTAGATATTGTACCCATGATGGATCATATTTAGTTCTCCCTGTATAACCAACAGGGCCCGATAACTTCAGTATGGTTTAAGATCACATTGAGACTGATTAATAACGTCATTCTATATACAGGGGGACACTGCTTTGTTGGATGGTGCAGCACATGCTCCTTCCTACAGTGCCCCCCCCACACTGACCAGAGCTGGAGGAAAGGAGCTGTGGTGTAGTAGCCCCTTCACTCTGCTGCCACAGAAAACATCAGTGGGCTAATTGTACCTGAGTTTGGAACATTTTACACTAAGAAGCATGCTAGGCAGGAGTAAAAACCAAAAGCAAAATCTGTTCTTTTTATGCATTTTAATATTTAAACATTAAAAATCTCTTTGCCTGTTTTGCTCTAGACCAGGTCTTGTATCACCTCCAGACATTCAGCTGTCTCCTCAGCCTAGTCTTCGGTATCCAGTATTTCAAAACTAGAGGCCTTGAAAATTTACTATTTTTTCAGAATCTTTCATTGAAATCTGGAGTCCTAATACATTTTTCATCTGCATCTCCCCCAGCTCCTATTGCTTATTCCCCTGCCATCTAGCTTGAGACATGTCTCTTTCTCTCCTGTGGTTAGCAAAGCAGGGAGGGATCTGCTGCAGCTCTCAGTTGCCAGGGGAACTTCAAGTGCAATGGCATTTGCACTGGCGTCTGGCCCTGCTGCTGCCAAGGAATAGCTCTCCCCTTCCCGCTGGGCGGCTGGGGGCTGCCAGCAGGCAGGAGTGGTTATGCTCTGGGCTAGCTGAAATGCCCGTTACTCATTTTCAGTTCTTGCAATTTGCTCTCTAAACAGGAAGCCTAAGGGTAGGGTTTCCAAAAGTGCCTGGTCTCTGCCTAATGCTAATAGAATTCAGAGTAAGGAAAACTCCTGCTGAGTACAGATGCAACTCAGTTTAGCTATAAAGAAGTGCATTTAATCTCACCCAGATGCCCATTTGCCACAGTGCATGGTATTAGTCCATCAGATAAGTATACCGAACTCATTCAGATGAGACACGAACTGTTCCAAATCCCTAGTACAATCTACACAAAAGAAAAAAAAAAAAAAAAGAAAAAAAAGAACTTCTCGGAGGTTTCCCTTCTCCATTTTGAAAGGTTTCTGCATTGTCAGTCTGGACACAGGCTAAAAACTGTAAGAAAGCCTTTGCAATCTGTCCCTTTAAGGTGGAACTGGAAAGGAACAAAGCCTTCGAAACTTCAAAAATGACATGATCAGAAAATTCAATAACTGCCGTTGAAAGAATTGTTTCTTTCTCTCACTTTTTAAATCTTCACCAATAAGTTTTAAGTTCTGGGGAAAAAATGTTGTTGTGCATTTTTTCTTTTTTTTTTATTTTATTGCTGATTTAAGGGCAGACTGTGACACCATTCAATTTCCTTAGAGTATCTTTTGATCATATGCTCAGGAGTGTCAGTATTTATTATTTTAGACCAAAACCCACCCTGATAACATCAGTAGTAAAACTCACAATGAGACAATCCTCACTACTAATGAAATGCTAGACCATTGAAAGTCTCCCATTAATTTACAGGAGTCTTCTTAATTAGAAGAGTAATCCTCACCTTCTGGGATAAGTTGAGAGCTGTTCCAGGTGCAATGGATCAAGAGATATCTTTTTTTTTTTTCCTTTCTAACTCTTAGGCATTTCCTGTAGAATACCACGTGTGTTTTTCATGCATGGGAACAAAGCAGTCTAAGGCATTTCAGTCGTTCGTACCAAAATGTCAGCCACTGTTTTTTTCTAAGTTGCTTTTTGTTTATTTGTTTGAAGCTCAACGATCAGCAGGCGTTTGCAATACCTTGTGCGATATCCAGCCTGCAGCCTGAACCTGTGTTCTTGAAGAAATTCATACTGTCTCATGTAAAAAAAACAGAGGAAGTTTATACTCAGAGGAATGGAAAGGGCATTAGAAAAGCAAACAATATGATAGGCTGCGTAAAGCAGAGATAAATAACACTGACAGTTTTAGAGTAGCGCTTTATGATTCATGGGTATGTTCAAAGCTGAAATATGCTATTCAGTTCTGCTTACACCATTGCAAAAAGAACTTTTGATAAACTGAGCGGATCCAGAGCCAGCTGGAAATGTGATGAGAAAATGAGGAAAATCTACAGGGCATGACTGCAAATATTTAGTTTCAGAAGTAGTACTTTTTTGGTATTTAATATATAAAGGGAGAAAGAAAAAGAAATTCTATTCTGCATTGGATAATCTAACCACTAGATGACAGGGGATTAAGTGAAAATTTTCCTACAGTCAAAATAAGCATAACATTTTGAAGTATGTGGCTCAAATTCAAGTTAGTGTCCCCTGCAGTGCCACTAGGTCTTTTCCAGCAGGTCTGCCTGGCACCCAGGCAGTGCCCAGCCAGTGCTGAGGCTTTGTGTCCTAAACAGTAGTTCCCATTGGAGAGGAAAATTTAGCCTCTCTCCTGGCACATCCCTTTTTGCAGGTCTGTCAAATAGGTCTTTGCTTGTCTCTGCTTTCAGAGACCTTCCCAGACCTCTTCAGTGGGAGAGGTGTTTGTGGGCTGCTCTTGCAGTGCCCTTCAGTGGTCCAGTCAATCACTGGTCTCATTGTTCGGCTTCTGCCTGAGACATACCACCAAAACTAAACGGTGAAGGAGGGAGTTTTGCACCCTTCAGCCCTTCTTGCTGGCTTGGATGCCCTTTTCATGGGTTAGCACCACCTTTGTGCCTACACTTGAGCCAGCATGGCACAGTAACCTGAGCTACAGAGCTGCAGATGCACTTCAGAGTAACTTCCGTATAAACCCTAGAGTCACACCGGATATGAATTAAGGCCTGTGTATTCTGGTACTGGATTAAAATTTAAATGATTCAGTTAATAAGGTCAGATATTAGTGGATCACCTGGTATTCAACATACATGTCATTGTCAGATCAAAAGGAGATATGTTAATGAAGATGGAGATCCCTCTGCACATTTTTGTTCTTTCTTCTGTCTTTCCTCTGTCCATTTATTCTCACTTTATTACTCTGATATGCTTCTTTACTTGCATATGGAAGACTTCACCAAGACAACTAAAAACAGGAAGGTAGAAACACATTGATTTTATTTGTTTATTTATGAAACAGCACTGCACAAAGGGAATGAGTGGCTTTAGGTCATGAGCGCTAGTTTTCTCCATAGGGTTTAGGTTTAAATTCCACCCTAGTTAAGATATTACATCACTTTCTTATATGTTCTGCACTTATTATTCCATTTTTTTGAGACCATTTAGAAATGAAAGTACATTTAGACCATTTGCATTTGCCACCTTCATGCATACAGAAAGAGAATCCAAACAGGAGGTTTGAACACCTTTGATCTTTGGAGAAGTTCAGCCCTTGTCTGCCTTGGGTGTTAGACCTTGTGAATGTGATACCTGCAACCAAAGCGAGATGTTCATTCTGATCTTTTCTTTCTTACAGCAATGCGGCTGTGCACGGAAGAATGCAGAGTTCTGGGCCACTCCGACCAGTGCTGGATGCCACCGTTGCCCTCTCCCTCGACCGATTACAGAAGTAACATGTTCATCCCTGGGGAGGAGTTTCAGTCACCGCAGCAGCAGCTGCAGCAGCAGCAGCAGCAGCAGGGCCTCGAGGAAGATCCGCAGCCTGCTGACACCAGTGAAAAGAAGAAGAGCTTTTCAACATTTGGTAAAGACTGTCAGGGAGAGGAGGAATCAGGGGACACCTGCACCTCCTCCCTTCTCTCTGAAATGAGCAGTGTCTTCCAACGCCTGCTGCCTCCCTCGCTAGATGCCTACACAGAGTGCAATGAGATGGATCGCTCAAATTCGTTGGAGCGCAGGAAGGGACATTTGCCAGCCAAGACTGTAAGTTATCCACAGGGAGTGGCTGCCTGGGCAGCCAGCACACATTTCCAAAACCCTGCCAACAATGGGCCCACTCTGGGGACTCACTCAAGTGCGCAGCCTTCATCTAAATGGCTGCCAGCCATGGAGGAAATCCCAGAGAATTATGAAGAAGATGATTTTGACAATGTGCTCAACCACCTCAGTGATGGTAAACATGAACTCATGGATGCCAGCGAGCTGGTGGCAGAAATTAACAAGCTGCTGCAAGATGTCCGACAAAACTAAGTGTTTCAAAAGCCTATTTTTCCATATTTATGGAAAACTGGAAGGAAAAAAAAAAAGAACAAAAAACAAACTGAGGAGAACTGGCATTGCCAATTAGTTGCATTTATCATAAATGTGTCTGTGTATGTTGAATATTAAAATACTGTATTTTCATATGTACACAATGCAAGTGTGATTATCTTTATCTGTATTTTAAAAATACATTTGTACCTTATATTTATGTGTAATTTAACAAATAAATTTTATTTTTGTACACCCACAGCAAGCATGTTTTCCTAAATGTATATAGATGGCACCATCCTTGTCAAGCATCCAGCATTCTTGCCACACAAGCATGTAAAAAAAAAAAAAACAAAGGAGGGATATTGCTTTCCATTATTATTTCTTTTTAAGTCTCAAATGTTACAAATACAAATACAAACCACTGAACATTAGTTGAAACATTAGTTTCAATAACTGATCCAACACCTTGTTGCAATGTTTCATTCTTATAATAAAGAGTTGTCAACTCCCATGAAGCCTAAAATGTCCTTTTTATTTTGATGTTTGGTCAATAGAGTCACTTTCCCATTTAATTAATGGGTTATGCAGGCTCGGGTCTTCCTCTGTTTTACAAGTAAATGTTTTCTGAAATGGACAAATCGTGGAATTCGGTGATGGAGCTTCTAATATTATCTTTGCAAAAAAAAAAAAAGGTAAATTTGTTCTGCCATTGTTATGCTGCAAAGACAGTTGAAGTGAGTTGTGTATACTTGAAAGACAGCAATAAAATCAGATTTTCTGACCTAAGGCTGAATTCTCACCCTATGTAAATAAAAAATTGCAAGTGACTGCTTTATCTTTGTAAATGATACCTAACTAAAGTGAATGTTGCATCTCTCAGAAAAACTATATTGTTTTACATAGCAGTTACAGCTATATTTTGCCCGTTGTGTGTCTATCTTGTATATGTAGTATATATAGTATAGATGTAGTATAGAAATACTTTGGCTTCCTAGAAAAACACTATCTTTCTATCAGAAGCAGTTACTGCAAGTGGCGGGTACATTGGTTCTTGCTGAATCCCACACTTCCAAGCAGGGCTTCTCTCTTTATGGAAGCTAGCTCAATGAAAACTGAGTAATTTATACCATGGTGCCATCACCTCTGGCAGTGAAGTAACTATAAGATAATAGTTGGAGTCAATGTGGTCCTTTTAGTTCCTTTATTCAAAAATGTTTGATTAGCCTGTCATAAACAGGGAAGTATTTGTTACAGTAAACAGATTTACATTTGAGAAACATGAGAGGGTTCTGGATTCCTGATGCTCATTTTGGGAGAGTGTTACATTATTAAGAGTCAGCCAGAAAATTGGTATTTTGACCTTTCATTCAGGGCTGCAGATGCATATTCTTTATAGGGCATATTTTTTACGAGAAGTCTGTGTAAAAATCGGCATGTACCTTTATTCTGGGGAACTGCACTTGTAAAGTACACTATAGAATATTTTTTAATTATAGAAAATTCCTTTTTAATGCTACCTAAAACCAAACCAAACCAAAACAAAAAAACCAGAATTTATTTGTCTGCGTAAGCTTTATTTGTTTGGTCTGTGTGTAAGGAAACTTTAGTATCTCATTGGATTTACAGTGCTGTAGCTGCGACATCTGTGTTCAAAACAAACTGTGTTCAGTTTTGGGCCCCTCACTACAAGAAGGACATCGATGCCCTGGAACGTGTCCAGAGAAGGGCAACGAAACTGGTGAGGGGTATGGAACACAAGTCTTATGAGGAGCGGCTGAGGGAGCTGGGATTGTTTAGTCTGGAGAAGAGGAGGCTCAGGGGAGACCTCATTGCACTCTACAACTTCCTGAAGGGAGGTTGTGATGAGGAGGGGGTTGGCCTCTTCTTCCAGATAACTAATGATCGGACTCGAGGAAATGGCCGCAAGTTGCGCCTGGGGAGATTTAGATTAGATATCAGGAAAAACTTTTTCTCTCAGAGAGTGGTCAGGCACTGGAGCGGCCTGACCAGGGAGGTGGTGGAGTCACTGACCCTCGCGGTGTTCAAGAAGCGCCTGGACAAGGTGCTACAAGATATGGTTTTGTAGCTTAGTGGGTAGTATTGGTGATAGGATGACGGTTGGACTAGATGATCTTGAAGGTCCTTTCCAACCTTGTGTTTCTATGATTCTGTGATTCTGTGATCTGTAGACGTGCAGGCATTTGTTGGCACCTGAATAATGGAGAGACTCATGACTTGTCTATACTTCAGGATTTTATGAGTGCAGCTATGCCGATGAGAAGTATCAAGATCTCTCTTCTAACCAAGTATCCATATTGGCAGAAATCATAATGCAGATGAAACTATCAACATGTCATTTTGTCAATATGACTTACACATTTAAGGGAACTGGCTTATCAGCTTTGCTAAAAGAAGATCATCTAACAGTGGAGGCCCTGTTTCCATTTTGAAGAATTGTTACAGCACCTTTGAAATGCCAACAAGGCCTCAGTCTCATTCAACTACCTCCAGTTACTGAAAAAAAAGAAGTCATAACATCTCTTTTATTAAATATTTGAAAACCTCTTCCCTGTTTTTCCTCTTCTTTCCCCCTGAACCTTTCTCAAGACTGTTACCAGTGCCTAGCCAGAGCCAGCATGCTATCTTGAGTCCAACTTTTCTCACTCTCAATCCAGCCCCTAACTGTTTCCATCCCTCTGCACTCTCATCCTCCTTCACAATGCCTCACACACAGACTACTTTTATTCTTTGTACTTCTGTGGGCCCTGAGGGCACTAATAGGCCTTATGGGCCCCAACCAGCCTCACCTGGGCCTCCCCCACACCCACTCTCTGCCCAAGGCCTCAGGAGTTCGTTTAAGCTCAGCCCAGGGCCTTTGCCTGGATGTGTATTGCTCTCTAGCCTTGCCTCCTGAATGGGAATTACTTTATAGCAGTGTCTCCAAATCTATCTCTAGTTGCTGCTGACTCGAGCCTTCAGAGAGACCCTCGTCCTGCTCTGTCCCCTCACTATGTTGGGGGCTGTTGATGGACCCTGTTACCAGCACCTGGCTCAACTTTCTGCATTCAGGTACTGTAGGATGATCCCATGTCAGTGAGGGTACTGCCTGTGCTGGGGTTGCCTTCAGGTGCCAGTCCGTCCCCTCCTGGGGCCTCTTATGCCCTGTGTTCATCCAGAGCCCTGTCTTCTTATCAGCAAGGTCAAGCTGACCCTGAAACCAATACTGCTGTAGCAGTCCTATTAACCCTGAAGTTCACAAGGGCATAGCTCCCTTCTTAGCTGGGTGGTTTCTTTCTCAGCTCCCTCTTTCAGTTTTCCTCATCTTTCCATTGGTACCCAGTTTGGTCTCACCCTCCAAGTTCCCTCAACCCTACCTCATTCTCCTTTTGCTTCATTTCTCTGATTCTTCTTAACTTAAATCATTCCTACATGTGTGCTAATCCTGCAGGGCCCATGGCTGTATTCCTGTGCTTCTGAAGTACTTACAGGTGCCAATAACATTGGCCATGACTGAAATTCCCAGTTTCTACCTCTTCAGCTGTGTCTGGTTAACATGCATTCCTCAAATCCTTTCTTGCCCTAATTTTTCAAATGTAGCTGTAAACTCCACTGGATTCCGAAGTTCCCACACACCTAAAGCCTTTTAATGGGCTGTTGTACAGAGTAGCAAGGGATGATGTTCCCACTGCACCTCCTTGATGCTGTCTTTACACAGATGTGGAATGAGAGGGGGAGGCTCAGGCCGAGCAGCAACTCCTGAGACAAAATTCATGGCTGCTCAGGAAATCAATGGTTATTTGATTCTAGCCTGGAAACACATGAAGTGTGAGGTAGAACCAGGGGACTGGAAGTTATGTTAAAAATGTTAAACCGTGGTAGTTTGGCAATAGCTAATAAATTTGGAAGTTATTTTAAAAGTTTTCTATTGACATGGTTAAAACATTGCTGACTGTCATGAAATCATCAGCTGAAAACAAAGCTCACCTTCAAGTGGTGCAGATCCCTCCTTCATAAATAAATGCAGATAGATACTCTTTCCTGCTTGTAGAGGAGGAAATATTAGACCTTCAGGCTCTGACTGGTTTGCACTGTCTGCAGACTTGCAGGACACCCTGATAAGCTCCATTTTCACAGTCACACCGTCCACTAGGGATTACCAACCTGTTTTAAATTTTAAAATCCTTAAGTCAGTTTATGCCCACTGGCCCATGTCACACTGATAGTCTCAATGATTTAAAGAGCCGTTGTTTGCAGACAGAGCTTTCTAGCAAAAATAGATCCACATGAATTTCTCTGGTATTGCTAAGCATCCAAGTAACATAAAGTAGCTAAGGTTTTCGTAGAGGGGATTTCTGTACCATCACAAAGTAACAGTATTTGGTATGTGCATTGTTGCAAGAATATTGTCATGTAAAGGGTCCAGTTATAAGACCAGTACAGTATCCAGAAGGAAAAATGTTTACTTAGTTTATATCTTAAATGCAGTAGTCTCAGCTGCACTTATTATCAATAGGAAGCTTGCTAAAAGTTCTGGAGGTTGTGGTAAATAGAGACATCTGTCTTAATCCTATTCTTGGTTTGGTCTTACTGTTTTTGTCAGACTTCCCTCATAAACAGGGAAAAATATTTTATATATATGTGTGTGTGTGCGTGCATATGTGTATGAAGACACATGCACAGCTATATACACATAGGCAAATCCTAGCACCAAATCTCTTTTATGTCAAAAATAGGGCAAACTGATATTATACAGATCAAAAACAGTAAAATATATAAAATTGTGATTTGCTACATGTTGACAGCTAATAAAGGATTAGGGATTGATGGTGTATTTTAAGCACCAAACGTGAGTGTGATTATTCTGTCCAGAACATTAGGTTGCTACAATGACTCTAAATGATGGCCTCAGTTTTATTCTTGAAGCCAAAAGATTTTCCTCCTTGGTATCGTAATGACAGAAATGTCATGAAAATCAGCAGTCAAATATTAATTACCAAAATACTGGTAAGTACTACGTGCTGATGGTTCTGTCATTGGTGCCATAGGTGAAATTCATAAACCTTTTGAATAAATAAAAAGCTTAATTAATAGATAGTCAACCACTCTTTTTCTCCAGGCTCCATGTGTATTTTCTTTTTCAGTCACTTCTGAATTTGATACACTCAAAAATGTACTGAAATAATGATTAGAAATAATGACTAGAGATAGCGGGTTGTTTCACCGATTATTTAATTTGTGTTTAAAGTATTTCTCCAACCACTGTATCACACTTTACTGTTCGAGGTCCATCAGCATAAACACATTGAGAGGATGTGGAGGATGTGGCTGCCAATAATGTCTTTGTTGCATTCTGCACCCTGATTGTGTTTATAGTTATTTGGTTTAAGAACAGCAATTGAAAGCAAACAATAGCTACCATAAAATATTTAACCTTTACTGTTTCCTATATATTTTTTTTAAAAATTAAAAAAAAATTAAAATTCATAGAAAATGCCAGGAAATTTAATTTCCTCCTCATCTCTGCAACCTATGGAGAATGTCAGATGTTTCCAAAGATTGTAAGAATTGAAAACCTCAATTGTCAGATGCATATATGAAAAAAACTTTCCAAACTGCAGCTTTCCTACTGCACCTACAGTNAGTGGTCAGGCACTGGAGCGGCCTGACCAGGGAGGTGGTGGAGTCACTGACCCTCGCGGTGTTCAAGAAGCGCCTGGACAAGGTGCTACAAGATATGGTTTAGTAGCTTAGTGGGTAGTATTGGTGATAGGATGACGGTTGGACTAGATGATCTTGAAGGTCCTTTCCAACCTTGTGTTTCTATGATTCTGTGATTCTGTGATCTGTAGACGTGCAGGCATTTGTTGGCACCTGAATAATGGAGAGACTCATGACTTGTCTATACTTCAGGATTTTATGAGTGCAGCTATGCCGATGAGAAGTATCAAGATCTCTCTTCTAACCAAGTATCCATATTGGCAGAAATCATAATGCAGATGAAACTATCAACATGTCATTTTGTCAATATGACTTACACATTTAAGGGAACTGGCTTATCAGCTTTGCTAAAAGAAGATCATCTAACAGTGGAGGCCCTGTTTCCATTTTGAAGAATTGTTACAGCACCTTTGAAATGCCAACAAGGCCTCAGTCTCATTCAACTACCTCCAGTTACTGAAAAAAAAGAAGTCATAACATCTCTTTTATTAAATATTTGAAAACCTCTTCCCTGTTTTTCCTCTTCTTTCCCCCTGAACCTTTCTCAAGACTGTTACCAGTGCCTAGCCAGAGCCAGCATGCTATCTTGAGTCCAACTTTTCTCACTCTCAATCCAGCCCCTAACTGTTTCCATCCCTCTGCACTCTCATCCTCCTTCACAATGCCTCACACACAGACTACTTTTATTCTTTGTACTTCTGTGGGCCCTGAGGGCACTAATAGGCCTTATGGGCCCCAACCAGCCTCACCTGGGCCTCCCCCACACCCACTCTCTGCCCAAGGCCTCAGGAGTTCGTTTAAGCTCAGCCCAGGGCCTTTGCCTGGATGTGTATTGCTCTCTAGCCTTGCCTCCTGAATGGGAATTACTTTATAGCAGTGTCTCCAAATCTATCTCTAGTTGCTGCTGACTCGAGCCTTCAGAGAGACCCTCGTCCTGCTCTGTCCCCTCACTATGTTGGGGGCTGTTGATGGACCCTGTTACCAGCACCTGGCTCAACTTTCTGCATTCAGGTACTGTAGGATGATCCCATGTCAGTGAGGGTACTGCCTGTGCTGGGGTTGCCTTCAGGTGCCAGTCCGTCCCCTCCTGGGGCCTCTTATGCCCTGTGTTCATCCAGAGCCCTGTCTTCTTATCAGCAAGGTCAAGCTGACCCTGAAACCAATACTGCTGTAGCAGTCCTATTAACCCTGAAGTTCACAAGGGCATAGCTCCCTTCTTAGCTGGGTGGTTTCTTTCTCAGCTCCCTCTTTCAGTTTTCCTCATCTTTCCATTGGTACCCAGTTTGGTCTCACCCTCCAAGTTCCCTCAACCCTACCTCATTCTCCTTTTGCTTCATTTCTCTGATTCTTCTTAACTTAAATCATTCCTACATGTGTGCTAATCCTGCAGGGCCCATGGCTGTATTCCTGTGCTTCTGAAGTACTTACAGGTGCCAATAACATTGGCCATGACTGAAATTCCCAGTTTCTACCTCTTCAGCTGTGTCTGGTTAACATGCATTCCTCAAATCCTTTCTTGCCCTAATTTTTCAAATGTAGCTGTAAACTCCACTGGATTCCGAAGTTCCCACACACCTAAAGCCTTTTAATGGGCTGTTGTACAGAGTAGCAAGGGATGATGTTCCCACTGCACCTCCTTGATGCTGTCTTTACACAGATGTGGAATGAGAGGGGGAGGCTCAGGCCGAGCAGCAACTCCTGAGACAAAATTCATGGCTGCTCAGGAAATCAATGGTTATTTGATTCTAGCCTGGAAACGCATGAAGTGTGAGGTAGAACCAGGGGACTGGAAGTTATGTTAAAAATGTTAAACCGTGGTAGTTTGGCAATAGCTAATAAATTTGGAAGTTATTTTAAAAGTTTTCTATTGACATGGTTAAAACATTGCTGACTGTCATGAAATCATCAGCTGAAAACAAAGCTCACCTTCAAGTGGTGCAGATCCCTCCTTCATAAATAAATGCAGATAGATACTCTTTCCTGCTTGTAGAGGAGGAAATATTAGACCTTCAGGCTCTGACTGGTTTGCACTGTCTGCAGACTTGCAGGACACCCTGATAAGCTCCATTTTCACAGTCACACCGTCCACTAGGGATTACCAACCTGTTTTAAATTTTAAAATCCTTAAGTCAGTTTATGCCCACTGGCCCATGTCACACTGATAGTCTCAATGATTTAAAGAGCCGTTGTTTGCAGACAGAGCTTTCTAGCAAAAATAGATCCACATGAATTTCTCTGGTATTGCTAAGCATCCAAGTAACATAAAGTAGCTAAGGTTTTCGTAGAGGGGATTTCTGTACCATCACAAAGTAACAGTATTTGGTATGTGCATTGTTGCAAGAATATTGTCATGTAAAGGGTCCAGTTATAAGACCAGTACAGTATCCAGAAGGAAAAATGTTTACTTAGTTTATATCTTAAATGCAGTAGTCTCAGCTGCACTTATTATCAATAGGAAGCTTGCTAAAAGTTCTGGAGGTTGTGGTAAATAGAGACATCTGTCTTAATCCTATTCTTGGTTTGGTCTTACTGTTTTTGTCAGACTTCCCTCATAAACAGGGAAAAATATTTTATATATATGTGTGTGTGTGCGTGCATATGTGTATGAAGACACATGCACAGCTATATACACATAGGCAAATCCTAGCACCAAATCTCTTTTATGTCAAAAATAGGGCAAACTGATATTATACAGATCAAAAACAGTAAAATATATAAAATTGTGATTTGCTACATGTTGACAGCTAATAAAGGATTAGGGATTGATGGTGTATTTTAAGCACCAAACGTGAGTGTGATTATTCTGTCCAGAACATTAGGTTGCTACAATGACTCTAAATGATGGCCTCAGTTTTATTCTTGAAGCCAAAAGATTTTCCTCCTTGGTATCGTAATGACAGAAATGTCATGAAAATCAGCAGTCAAATATTAATTACCAAAATACTGGTAAGTACTACGTGCTGATGGTTCTGTCATTGGTGCCATAGGTGAAATTCATAAACCTTTTGAATAAATAAAAAGCTTAATTAATAGATAGTCAACCACTCTTTTTCTCCAGGCTCCATGTGTATTTTCTTTTTCAGTCACTTCTGAATTTGATACACTCAAAAATGTACTGAAATAATGATTAGAAATAATGACTAGAGATAGCGGGTTGTTTCACCGATTATTTAATTTGTGTTTAAAGTATTTCTCCAACCACTGCATCACACTTTACTGTTCGAGGTCCATCAGCATAAACACATTGAGAGGATGTGGAGGATGTGGCTGCCAATAATGTCTTTGTTGCATTCTGCACCCTGATTGTGTTTATAGTTATTTGGTTTAAGAACAGCAATTGAAAGCAAACAATAGCTACCATAAAATATTTAACCTTTACTGTTTCCTATATATTTTTTTTAAAAATTAAAAAAAAATTAAAATTCATAGAAAATGCCAGGAAATTTAATTTCCTCCTCATCTCTGCAACCTATGGAGAATGTCAGATGTTTCCAAAGATTGTAAGAATTGAAAACCTCAATTGTCAGATGCATATATGAAACAAACTTTCCAAACTGCAGCTTTCCTACTGCACCTACAGTAGGAAAAGTTTGCCTGCAAGCTGTAAAAAGGCTGGATTTATGAAGAAAATCTTATATTTAAACTTTGTCAGGAAGGACACACATGAAGATTACTTCAAGTTGTTTCAAAGAACAAACACAGAGAGCTGTCTCTTGTTCAGTGAGCGTTAGAAGGCCAACATAGTATCTAAACTGAGATCCCTAGGAGACTATTGCATACATACGCTTTTTTCAACAATGCAGGCTGTTACAGGAAGGAGCAAAATTGTGCCTTAAATGGTATCCTGGGGTCAGACTCTGTCCTCACGTAAAATTATCCTGCAACATATTTCTGTAACACAGTTTATACAAATAAAATAAGGAAGTGATAATACTTTAACTTCAGTCAATAAAACACCATAATTAACATTTCTGTTGCACTTTACGTCCTTGGAGCTGTAGAACTATAAATGACTGAGCATTTAAAAAAAATAAAAGAAAATAAGACAAGGAAAAAAAAAATATTCGGGATCCTTTAACCCACCATTGAAAAGAGTCTTTTCTGAAGAGGCACACAGGAACAGTATAAACTATATTGTAAAAACTATTTACAACACAGTTGGTAAATAATACCTTGCTTAATTAAATCTCAAGGGGTGCTCATCAGAAATGAGTAATAACCTAAGCTGAAATTTGATCCGTGCGCACATTATCCCACCACTTGTGCAAACAGCACTGGGAAATACAGTGCAAAATGGCCACACAAACTGTTTACAGCTTACATAAAGCATTTGAAGCATCTCCATGCCTCCAGTTTCATCATGTGGCTTTGGTTTTGTACCAATTCCAGAGAAGAAAGCACAACCTAGATGTTCCTTGAAGGACTTTTATCCTTGTAATGACCATGCACGACGAATGGCAGGTAAACTTCAGAAGTTTACAAAGTCACAGAAGAAAATCTTACTCTAGTCAGATTTCTCTTCACCTATTTATGAAGAAAAATATTTTTAAGTAAGTGGCGTAAAGGATAGAACTACAAAATGTCTTGAGTAACCATAAGTTCTTCTAACAGTTTTTATTGTTTAAATCTTACATGTAGAATCTCAAAATATGGAAGTCTTCTTGTTGGTTGAGTCTATTTCTATTACTTAGAGAAATGCCTATTACTCTCAGCATAGGGGTCACTGACCGTATACGTTCCCATATAAATACAACATTAGGTTTTCTAGTCTGTCACTGTCTGAGCACGCTGAAGCAAGTGATCCATTGCCTAACTCATTTCACAGCCTCAGTGTAGTGGAGGTTTGTCTGTCTGAGCACACACACACACGTGCACAAAACTGGACTCTGGAGAAAATCACAGGAACAGGGAAAAGAGGGCTGGACACTGTTATAGGCTCTGGAAACCAACAGTCTTCCCTTGCAAGTGGTCACCCCTGAACTCTCCTCATTTGCTTATTTTCTCTCTCTAGCTGAAAGTACATGTTTTCAACATTAAACAGAGACAGCAGCATCAATGGTAAGAATTGAAATCATATGCTAGGCTAGTAGTTTGGACAAGAAGTTTGAGATTCCTGAGAAGAGACAAGGAGTTGAAGTTGAAATTTCTCATAGCTCTGGTAATAGTAAAAGCCCCGGTTATAATTGCTTATATTTTGTGAGGAAAAATTGTCATAACCTCTTGGCCTGAAGATAGGATTGATCATGGTGTATTTGTTTTGTTTTGTTTTGTTTTTATACTTTTAGCTTTAACTTTATTTATTCATTGAACTTCTAGCTTTAACACAAGTCCCATATGCTGCAATCCCATCTTCTCCCTCCTTGCTCCCTCCCTGAGCATTCCTGCCTGTACTTTGCTGCCACTGTTGCTCAAACAAGGATATTGTGAGCCTGTTCAAGGAGCTGATCTGGCTAAAAGCCAGTGGCTTGTTCATGATTTTATGAGTGCTGCTGCAGAGATGTGTTGGGAGTATGCAGCAGCCTGGCCTTTCATTGGCATCAGCTTCTACAGAACTATGCTCTTGATCCCTGGTGAACATGCAGCTTTTCTAGTTTGAGTATTGCTAATAAGGCAGCAAGGAGTACAGGGCAGGCTGCAAAATCTATTTTACAAGCCAGATGTTTGGGTGACATACTCTGAAGTCTGTACTTTAGGGCTGCTCTGCTAGTTACACAGCCAAAAATGGTTCAGACGTATCTGTGAAGGGTGATCTTTCCTTGTAGAGTGGAGGTTTAATCTGTGCTGCCATCATCTGTTTTGCTTACTGACTGGTTCAGGTGTAATGTTCCCTGTCACGGGCAAGAATGCCCCCATTGTATTGCACAGAAAGTGTGTAAGCACTATAGGTCCCACTATGTTAAAAGGTACAAATGTTTTCTTGTGCATTTGGCCTAAAATTGCTGTAAAAATTAGTAAGAGCTGAGTCCCAATTCCTTTGTTTCATTCAAATAATTCCTTCTTTTTCTGTCTCTTCTCTCACTGGTTTAGGGACTAATACCTTTCATCTCACTGAAACCCTGGATGAGTTTGAGGTGAAAAACCAACCAACCAACCAACAACAACAACAAAACAACAAACCACCCCAAAACCAAAACACTCACAAAAAAGCTGGCAGCAGTAAAGGGACTGAGAAGCCAATGCTCTCCCTGGTGGTCTAGGAGAGCACTCTGCACTTAAATTCAACAGAGTTTGTACAGCAAATTTGGAAAGTGATAATTTTGCAAATTTTCTGTGCTAAATTATTCAGCACAAAATGGTATTTTTAAATTGCAGTATTTACCCGCTTGGCAGGACTCATTTCCAGCTGGTAAGCCAGTGTCCCGGGGTCACCATGGCAATGTTAAGTGGAAACCTTGAATTATTCCTTAAAAGGAAGTGTTCTTCTGCTGTGTACGGAAAATGAAACAGTCTCTCACACATGGCACTCTGGCGGGTGGCTATAATAACTTGGCATAACTTAGCGTCTTTATCTTTTAAAAAGATAAGAATTCAGCAGTGATTATATTTAGATTTCAGAAAGAGTATTCAGCTAAAAAATAGCTAAGACAAGGAAAGCAAATTCTGTATGACAGATGATTGTGTTTGTGTCGCCTTTCCACAGGCTCCAGCTGGTTTTGAAATAAAATGGTTGCATTCTCTACACATAAACAAATGTGTTACATGTTTAAAAGTGCATTGCTATAAGCATGGTTGAAATGGGATGGGAGGCATATGAGAGCCTGGGACTCAGTTTTACATCTATGTATGGATAGTGTACAGACTCTAGTCCTGGATGGAGGTAGTAAAAGAGAGTGATTGCTGATGCCCTGGAAAAAGCTAATTGTGTGAATTTTGTACTCTAACTAGCTGAAAGTACTGTCTGTGTGTGAGAGAATATGTGGGGAAAAAAAATCCATTTCCAAATTAATATAGCGTTGTACAGGAAGAAAAGAAAAGGAATAGGTTAAAAAATAAAATCTATTTTTCTTGTTAATCAGGCCTATGCTGCTTCAAGTAATGCCTATTATCCACAATATTTGCAAACTGACAGGTAACCTGGTTGGCTTTTGTACAAATGATGACAAATAACCACAGCAGCTTAGTGCATCTCTGACGAAGAATGATGGGCACATTTTATTCAAATAAAATGGAAATATAAGCTTGGTAAATTGGCAGACTTGAAACCACCTGGGCTTATTTTGACCCATCTGGCTTTCTTAAATTCTTATAATAATTAGGTCACCTCACTCAAAAGAACATGTTGATTTGCATCTAGACTAGAAAAATGCTAGTGGTAAAGTATTTGTCATCTGTTCGAAATATCAGTGGGTAATATTAAAATCCTTATACATCCTCAGGTTTGGACTTTTTTGGGGGAAAGTTGAAGTCTGACCTGAGAAGTACTATAACTTAAACTTTTACTATAAATATTTTAGAAAACTAATATAATTCAGGCATTATAGTTTCAGAGGTGCAGTAGTTGAATGGCGTTTGCACTGTGTTAAGAAACCAAGCTGTACTGTCACAATCATGCCTTATGATCTTTAAAAATCTGTTGAACAAAAACAGCCACAGAGATGTATGTTGAAAGGCAACCAAAATTCAGGTCTCTTCAATGATTCTTGTCTCTCTGTAGCATTTAGCAAGTGCTGTACATGTTTGAGTCCGTAACTTTGCATGGGAGATAGCAAAAGAGATTTATCAATGAAAACTGATTTGTAAATACCTGAAAACTCAATAGCTTTCAGCCAGCAGAGGTGGACCGCAATAGTACATTCTGATGCTGCGCATCGCTCAGCATGGTGGCTGTCTTCAGTATTATTTACAAAAGTCTTCAACAAAACATTCAAACATAATAAACAGCAGTTCAGGTTAACTGTGCAGAGCGATAGTGAAGACTTGTCAGCCTATGTAATTCTGCATTTTTGTACATATTGGAGTAAACTTCTTCATTCCCTCATACTGCAAGAAAACCTGCGTTATGGAAAAGGTACATACAGGTCATTAACTGCAATGTTAAAATAAAGATGTAGGCAAAAAAGTCATATATTAAAAATATGTATGAAAAGAGTCAACACAATTATTTGGCAATTAAACTAGAATGAAACTTGAAAAAAAATGGAAATTAAAATATAAAGCATAGCCACTTGTATTCGTGTAGACTTGACTCACAGCCAATTGCAAAAAACAAACAAACAAACAAAAAGAAATAAAGCTTATTTGGACCATCTTCATGTGAGTGCACACACATTGCAATAAAAATTGTTCTTTTTGTAATTTCTGAGAAGTACATATATTCAAATATAAAATGAGATTCTATATTTGGAACATGTTACTGTTTTGAAAGTAAATTTAGTTTTTTTTTTTTAAAACTGAAGTATAAACAGATACTGAAAGAGAAAAAAACAGAAGTAGTGGTAATACTACTCTTTCTGGGCTGGGCACAATGCAGTGCAGAAGTCAGTTTTAATAAAAGACTGAAAGGTTAGCTATTATGACAAACAGTTTGTGTAGATTTTTGAATGTTTGTTGTTATTTCATCTACTTACAACCTGTATTTGGTAATACTGCAGTGACTCACAGAACATCTCAATGACTCTTGTGTTAAGAGTGCAGAAAGTAAGTTTTTTATGGTAGTGTTTCATTGAAAATGAAACAGAATGGCAAACAATGTATCATCAGTACCAACTTTAAATAGCATGTGAAAGAATAAGAATAGATAATATTTCCCTGAAACTCAAAGGAAGCCTCCCAAAAGACACTGCTATTATTATAATGATAATAATTCTATGATTCTATAACTACTTAATTTGAAAAAGAGCAAATAGAAAATACATATTCTCTTTGACTTCCTATGCTGCTTCTTATCCCAGACTTCCAAGGAACAGCAAGGGCAGAGAGAAGACCTGGACTGTCCTTGGAGAGTAACAGTGCTCTGCCATAACTGTGCTCCAGGACTTAAGTACCTCAGAGAAGGTATGGAGCTTGCTTAGAGGCTCTTACTTAGATGTCAAACGCCTTTGTGGATAACTCCACTGGGTCAGATGCTGAGTCGGATATAGTAATTTGGGACTGGTAAATCTTGTGAGGTATGTGTTGCCCTGCTGTGTACAATTCAGCTGAGGCCAGTGAAGACTGGAGCGGACAGCTGATGCAGGAATTGATTCATCGAGCCTAGTGGTTCCAGCATGGTCTGTTCAAGGCTTGGCTAGGGACCGAAAATGCTGGAAATCCATAAGCTTTAGTGCGAGATGTCTGAGTGAATTCCGTGTGTTGTTCCAAGGACTGCTAGTTGCATGGGTGGGAGCCAAACATATGGTGAGCGTGCTGTGGGCAGGGCTCCTTGGACTGTGGGACAAGAGAGGCTTGCTCTGCCAGCCTGTCCGCCCGCTGCTGCGGTGGTGTCTGGAGAAGGCTTGTTCTCTCCTTGCTCATTGGACTGGTGTCCAAAAAGATTCATAAGCTTCTTACGCCCTGGGGGTCTCACTGAGCTGGCCAGGTAGCAAAGGGTGCTTCTGGAGAGAGCCCAGCTTGTAACTCAGGGAGTGAAGAGCGGTCTGGGGAAGAGGAGATCTGGCATCTTTCTTTATTGAGTGCATTGTCCTCAGTAATGGTCTTTTTCACTGAAAGCAGCAACATTATTATTATCTCTCTATGGAGTCAATAGGCAATAAATGAAAGCCTGTCTGACTTCAGAAATGAAAATTGATTCCTTCAATTTGGAGACAGCTTGAGTTCTCTCCATCCCCCTTGGAACCTGAACACACAGAAACTTGTGTCAAAATTAAGATGCTGCTGCAAGAGTATCAGACACAACGCTTGTAAATATCAATAGCAAGCAAACACAAACAAATGTGGTTGCAAAAGGGTAGTGTCTGTTCAGCCATGCTGGGGCCAAATCTGGAATGAGAAAGGAATGTCACCTGGATAGAAGGTGCATGAGAAAATATTTAATCCCTAGTTTTTCTCTTGAGAGTTGTTCTGCAGGATGTTCCCAGGCAACTTAAAGAACAGTTACTTACTGTACATTCCATATGGTTGGAAGAGTGTCTTTGGGCAATTTAGTTAAACATTGAGCCTGGGACTCATTGTATGAGACTGGTGAAATTAAATAAGATATGATAGATTACTTCTAAAGAACATTAGCAGCAAAGTTAAATGTTAGTAGTATTATTCAGTTTAATGTTATCTTCCCATAAAGCATGCTTTGAAGAAATATCTGAAAGTAGAAACAAGGGAGAGCATGCTGAAGTATCTTTCCAAGACCATAAAATGTGAACGTTATTTTGTGAGGGGCAGTGGAGACACTGTAATTGGCCGTTCTTACTTACCATACAGCTTAGAATACTTATTTCAAAAGAGATTATCAATGAGAAATTCCAGTTGCAGCATTATAGGAATTGATTTTCCTGTCTTATTCCAACCTACCTGGGGATGTCTGCCTGGCTCTGACTTCCTGGAAAGGCTTCTTGCCCCTCCTAGTATTCTTCCCCATAGCTTTAGTGAACTACTCTGTGACACATGAGATTATAATCATATTGAGCCCTTAGTAAAATAAGTAATTTAGTACTCTAATAAAGTATTTAGGAAAGTAGCATTTACTAAGCTTAATTTAGTAAGCTTACTTAGGCACAATTTTCCGGTGTCTCCTAGAGCTCCAGTATCTGTCAACATGCTATTCACTTCAGCCAGCACTGGTTGCTCAGTTGAATCATTGAATATTTACAGTTGGTTAATATACTGGGCAAGTAATAGCCTAGAATGTGTATTGCTGGGACTCAAATTTATTTTATAACACAATGTACAAATCAGCAAAATACATTGATCCAATCTGCTTGAACAAGAGAGCTATTTGCTAAATTATTTTGGATGTGTTTTCTTGGTATGGGATTGTTTTTTTTGTGTGTTTTCATTGCATTTAGAGGACATCAGTTCAGAACATGTTAAATATCAAAAATAAAAGCAGAAAGACTTACATCCCAAGTGAATTGAATTGGCCTGAGGACAAACAAAATATGACTGAACACATAAGTGTTTAAAGAGCTTTTCATAAACTGAACATCAATACTCTGAGCTGGTATGGATGTTCTTAACTTTACAAAAGGATATATATTTTTTCCAAATGCAATTATTTTGAAAGGTGTTCAATTAGGGAGTACAGCAGTTACTTAAACGTGTGCATGAAGAACAGTGCAACTCCAGTTTGAAACAAAACAACAAAATAATTAGACCAAATGCTCTTTTGTAAAAGACCTCTGTAATCAGCCATAGCTAAGTACATCAGAAAGTGCAGCAGCTTCTTTGGTCATGATGATCCTATACTGTAGAATAAACGCTTCTCTTTTAAGTATAAGTAGTTCAGTGACTTGGACCATAGCCCAAGTGGAAAACACAGACTCTTCAAGTGACAGGTGGAAAAGTAACAGCCAAAGTGGAGGTGTAACAACAGTACTTGTAATATTGCACAAGTAATGAATAAGATTCACAGCTTGCTAGAAAGTTGGTAAAAATTATTCCAGTTTTTACAGGTGAGAAAAAGTGATACAGACATACTGAAAACCATAAGCAGGAATTAATTTATGAACAGGCAACCTTCTGCTCCGAAGCTCAAAAAAAGGTGAAATGTTTTCAATAGAGTTGTTTCGGATAGGAGATTAATTAGTTCTGTTATACTGATGCAAACCTCTGTTGTACAAAAGCACAACAAAATTTACAGAAAGGCAGTTCAAGCCAGGTTAAGCAGCATTGCTGATAATGGAAGCTGCAGCAAATGTTCTCTTACTGCGTTCTGGAAAATAACAATTTGTTCAAACTTATTCATATGAATAAAGTAATTAAATGATATCAAACTCACATTTTGCAGTGGAAATATGCTGCTTTCCAAGTGCAGTATATCCCAGCAGTTAGAACTCCAAGGTGGACAAATATCTCCTTTTTTAGAAAAAAGAAAAAAAAAGTCTTTTCTGAAACAAGATGGCTTCTACTGAAACTTAGAAAAGCACACCTTGATATCTACAGGAGTTTAATGCTGGAAGCCTGGGTCTTAACTGATGTGTTGATCAAGGAGTTAAATTTTCTGCTGGATAGTGAAAATACTTAATCGATGATGATGATCAGCATGCTCTTAATATAACTCTGAATATACCTAGGTCTTTTTTCTCTCCTTTTCTCTATTCTCTTCTGAGATGAAGTTTATAAAAAATTGTCTGGTTCCCTAATCAAGAAAACTGACGTTAATAGACCCATCTCCCATCTATAATAGTGAAAGCAAAAGCTGAGAGGCAATGAGGGTGATGTGTCCTGGATCTCATTGAAAGAGAACATTAACAAAGGAAATGGTACCTGGTTTACTGAAAGTGAAAGGTGACCTCCAAAACAGTGCAAATGGAAAATGCATGTCTTCATCTTCCTTCCACATCTGAGTTTGTTTTTAAAGTGACTCCTTAATGTAGAACATGATCAAGAGAAAAGACTGGGGCATCAGCATCTGCTTGTAGGAGAGAAGTGCTAGGACCATTTTGGTCAGTTTGAGAACAGAACACAGCTTGTCGTAGAAGATATCCAACAAGCACTGTGGAACAGGATCATTAGTAATAGCCTCAGCAACTGTCATCAGAAAAAAATGGATGGAGACTGGGTGAGTGTTAGAGAGAAGGAAGTACTATATGTGTGTCTGTATAAATACATATATATACACACACTCTTTTCAGACATATTGGCCACTGTTGGAGACACTACACTGGGCTGGAGGGACCTGCAACAGCCTTTCTATCAAGGCAGTCCATGCGTTCCAACCTTACCTGTTTTGCTTCCCATGCTCCTAAGCAGAGTAGTCTCAAGACCCTAACACTTGCAGCTGTGCATCTTGTATAAGTGACAAAGTTCTGGAGACTGGTTTTCTCCTTTTCTCACTACCACCTATCCCTACAGTATCTCCTGTACTGTTCTGTGATATGGTAATTTTGTGTTCTTGTAACACTGAGTATGTTTATTTAGCTTGGGTACTACCATGATGAACAACAAAGACACATTCCAATAAAATGTTTAAATTTAAATGTAGGATTCCAGTTTGTTTTAGATTCTTAGGACTTCAAGAAAGTTCTGTAAGAAACAGAATTTATAGGAGTTGAAGGACCGCGAAAGGTAGTAAAAATGAATAATACGGTGATTAAACAATGAAAAAAAAAAAAAAAACGGCAGAGATGGGGACCCAAGTGAAGGAGCAGCACATTTCTTTTAGTTCAGAGGCTGACAAGGAGCTCTGCATAAGCAGTTCATTCAGTTCCTGCAAAGCATAACAGCATGGAAATTAGAGACACAAAATGCTTATTAGGTTATGCAGGCCATTTCCCAGTGCTAGCAGAGGAGAGAAGAAATGGAAAGTACATCTCATGTCACTCTCATGTCCCCTCTGGCTATACTCAGAAACGACATGAATAAACTCTGGTGGGAGCCACACCCAAGCACTTTTGGCCAAAGGAAGCCTGGCTGACATGTGAAATGGTGGGGGAGGAGAGGCAGTGTGTAGGGGAAGATCACAGAGGTGGGAAAACTCTTTCTTTTGTGAGCTGGATTGCTTTTATTTAGTTTATTGGCATAGGAAGGGAACGAACGCTGCAATGATAATCTGGTTTACTGTCAGATCTGACTTCTCTCTGTGTCCGTACACCAAAACCCTTCCCTCAGCTTTCCTTCTCTTGGGCTTCCGTGGTGGAAGGTTGTTTTTGATGCGCAGCAGGTGATGTGCCAAAGAGGATATTTGACAGCTATTTGGAAGTTTTGCAAATAAGAAGACTAATGTTATTTGAGCTGTTTTGACCCAGTAGACAGAAAATGATAAAAGCAATATCAAAGTTTCACTGTAAAAAAACAAACAAACAAAAAAACCCACCACACGACAACAACAAAAAAACCCTATTTGGATGGCCTTATACTGCTTCCAGCTAAAAATAACTGAATTTTAACTAAATGAGGTCGGTCGGTCTGTCTCTTTGTTTCCTGTTCAGCTCTGTGCTCTTTTTTATTCTGTTTTTGAAGTTGAATTCCTGCAACCACTACTACCAAAGCCAGGCCACGTGAGGTAGCAATTCAAGACTGAGTAATTTTGTGAGCCTTTTTCAATTACCCAGCCACAGGCGTAACTACAGCTGCCAGAAAAGAATCTAAATGTGGTGGTTTTTTTTTGTTTGTTTCCCCCCCCCCGCCCTTCCATGGAATTTTGTTCAAGTATTTTTTCTGGGTTTGATTTTTTTTTTTTAATTGCATATTTTTTAAATACATTGGCAGATTACTCTGAAGGCACCTGACAGGGTTTTTGCTTTGTTTAGTTTTTGAAAGCACAGTTTTTAACTGTTAACTAACCGTAATTAACAATCCCTGTCTGCTTTTTGCTGAGGCTGTTTGCCTTTTTAAAATGGGGTCCCAAGCAGTCAGTCATACAGTTACTGTAAATAAAATGCAGTACGTGTGCTTGAATAGGACAAAGAAACAGACATAAACATATATATAAAAGCAAATTATTCACCTTAGCATGTGAAAGGTCCGAAGAGAGCTAGTTATGAGTTTTAATGAAACCTGTTGTGGTTTTTGTTTGTTTTGGCTAAAGAACTGTTCTGGCATCTTGAAGGGTGAAATGGTGGGGGAGAGGTACACCAAACTCTACTGGAATCTACTTTTATTGCAAAGATTTTCTACCCTTTTCTGAGACTCTGGACAGCAAATGTTTTTGCAATTGTTACCATAAAATGTCAGCCAGATCTGGGAGTCATCAGTTTATGAGGTATCATGGGTCTGATCTTTGTGGTGTTAGAACGGATGTGTCCTTTGAAGTTATAATAGCTAAGCAGATTTATATCAGCTTCAATATTTGGCCAAACTGATTAACTGATTATTACCCTGTTTATGGGAAGGCTTGCCTTTGATCTCAGGTACTTTTGAACGAAAGAAGAGCCCAGTGGATAGTGCATTACTAAAGGGTTTGTACTTATCAGTGCTTTCCTATATGAAGCTAGGGAAGATCCCCAGTTAGCTTCAACAGAAAGAAAACACCTAAGTGATAAGCACCTTGTTTCAAAAACAGCAACAAAACCAAAATGAATCAAAACAAAACAAGCCCCCCAACCTTTTTGGAGAAGTCCAGGGAAGCTTCTGGTCACCTTCTTAACCTTGGGAGGAGAGTAGCAACCATTAGCCTTTCCCTTGAGCAGTGACCATCAGAGCGTGAAGAACAAAACCATCTGGTGTCTGCGAGCTGTGTAGGGTTCCAAGGGAACCAGTGGCTTCCACAAAATTAAGGTCTGCTTCCCGTGCAAGCCCATGGGGCCTGCTCAGACCCACATAGCTCCTACTAGATCAGATAAATGAGACCGTTCTACCTCCTGAGGTAGGAGAAAAAACTCCATATCCGTCGAATACAATTGTCAGTAAAAGTAGTATGAGCTTCTTAATGGCAATAGCTATTTTAATATCTAGATCAGAACTCTATGAAAACTAAAATTAGTGCTGTGCATTATTCTTTCTTATTTTTAATATAGTTCCAGTTGGGGCTGCTTTAGGATCCTCCTAATGAGGAGAAAAGATGTCTTGGGAAAATTGGGGATGAGATTAATGATCACAGGATGAAAGGCCATTAGAAATAAGCTTTTATCAGCTATCAGCTTTTCTATATATTGTTCCTAGTTTATATTTTCATTTACAACTTAGTAAATAAGAAGAAATTTCTTTAGCCTGTAAAACATGAATTGGAATTGTAAACTGTTCACTTAGAAATTCAACAAAATAGGTATTGTGGTTTCATTCTAATTAAACCCTCCATGAGTATTTAACTGCTAGTCTTTGAACACTGATTTAATAATGTACTGCCAAAGCACGAAAGCTTTAAATACCTGTTGATTTTTCTCCCAAAGGACTGTCAACTTGTTTATTACATAGGAGTAGATAAAAAGGGAAAACAAAAAGAAAACAAACAAAAAACAGCCAAGATGGACTCTGTGGTAGACAAAGGTGTAGATATGAATTAGACAATAATGGCATTGTACTGGTAGAAAGACTGATATTCATGGTCATATAAATTGTATAATATTTTAAGTAAATGCAACATTAGTAGTAACAGGCAAACACCATATTAAATAAGAATAGTATAAAATTTCTGATGTGTATTTTCATAGGTATTGACACTCCAGATCAGTCTCTCTTACTGAGAATGTGTTCTGATACAGCTGAGAATAGAAGGTGAGAGAGAATTGTTGTGGCCTGCGTGTAAATTTTTGTCAATTAGTGTTCAGAAACATGAAAGCATGTAGTAAAATTCAGTGACATACAAAACAGTTTTTTCAAGTGAAAAATATTCATGGTCACAATTTCAAAACTGCTTTGATTTACAAAAATCCTTGCAATATTTCTTTTCTTTTACAAGTAGCAAATAAGAAGTTAGGCTTTACATTTTAACATATTTTTCAGCTTAGAAAAATATAATTCCATTCTTTGTTTAGAAATATGACAATATATTTAGGTAAACTTAAAGTGGTCTAACTAAAGAATTTTAATTTTTTATGATTCTTAATATATACCTCTAAAATATTTCTTTTTTCTGGCAAATAAAATATGCTTTTCTTTTGTAATTACATACATTATATTATGCTTTATTACTATAATCTAAATTATACTTCCATATGCAATGTTTTTTAAAAAATACACTTATTGTGTCGACTGTCTTATCTACATACTTTTCATATTAAAAAATCTTTAAGCTTTCTGACAATTATATTTTTATGGCAGTAAGTTCTACTGCTTAATTATATAATGTTTAAAAGGAATAATTTTTATCAGTTTTGAGAGACATTATATATGAAAGACAACACAAACACTTGATTTGCATTCTGCTTCAATGTTTTTAAAATTAAAAGGCTAGCATTCTTTAGGTAACTGTGGATATAAATAAAATAAATTTAATGTGCAAATCATTAATCAGTACTAATTGAATTACGGAATAAAGTTGTTCTTTTATTCATATCCTGTCTAATCTTAATAGCGCTAATTTAAAGTTATTGAGTTACTAAAAATACTGTTATGTCTTGTGAAACATAAATAGTACCATCTTGTAATTTGTAAGTACAGTATATAGTGACAAGATTTATGTATTACCCATGAAGATAGGTATAACTGTTCAAACTAACCTTCAAAAGGAGCTTTGCACTCACAGCAGAACACGTTATACTGAGGGACTTACAGTTCAAATCAAAATTGGCATGCTAGGCACAAAGTAAAGAGTAACTCACAGACATCGATAATAGTGATGTAAGTAATAAGCCTAGGATCGTTATTAGCTTGTATTGCAATGCTAACGCCATACTTGTTAACCATTTGGGTTAGGGCTGTACTTGGACAAGTAATCTTAAGGAACATAGAAAAGAACTTCATGAAGTGATTCTGGTAGTGATGATTCAATTGCAGTTTCTTACAACTTTTGTTTCAGCAGGGTGGAAGTCATGGCTATTGGATGGGAGGAAGAGTTGCATTTCTAACCATTTGAGGGTATCAATAAGTTATTGACATTTTCTGTAGCAATATTATGCACTCCTGCAAATTTAATCCCTGTTCAAACTACAGTCTAAGCATAACCAACCGACATCTGCAAAGTCTCTGATACCCTTTGCATATTCATCAGCATATAAATGGATCAAGTGAATGACACTAGAGGAATGTAAACTATAATTAATCTGCCTTAACTAAGTCAGTTTTAAACTGTTGTTGCTGAACTTCCACCTATTTTTAGATGGAGAAGGAAAAGCTAGTCTTATAATATATCTAGATATTTAAAAAGCTTGAGGTACTGGGTAGGGCCTCATATATAGTTAAAAAAAAAAAAAAAAAAAGCCTTAGAAACCCAACAGAATGTGCTACTCGCCACCATCCTATATCATCTTCACAAATTAGTGCTAAACACAGCAGGTTTGCCATGAGTATTAAACTGAAAACCAAGATAATTGAGAGCTTCTGGGCTTGTATACACGTGGCTTAGATGTCTACTGACTCTTAACCAAGTAAAAATAGGCTAACATAGGTATATCAATGTCTGTTTTTCAGTAAAAGGGGGATATGGCCGCAGCATGGTCATGACAGCTGTGTTATGCACTACCTATCAGCTGAGACAGAGCCTCTTAAAAGTAGGCTGCATGCCCATTTAAATATCCTTAAATCAAAAGCAGCATTTATAATCTTTTTAGAAACCTAAAAGCAATGAACGTTGTAATTGTTTTATGAAGCTGGAAAATAAAACAAAACAAAAAAACAAGCACAGAAAAAATCCACCAACCCAGTATCTTCAGTAAGTAAATTTTTTTTCAATCTCTCCTGCCCTCTCCATCTGACACTGTTTACTTTTTGTGGTTTAATATGGTTTTGGATGAGCTGTTCAGTATTTGCAGTTTTTAGTGATTCTAAGAATATATGGTAGACCAAATCTTTAGCTTGAAGGTACTATTGTTTTTTATCTTTTTTTTTTTATTTCAGAGGTGTCTAGATGTCCCACTGTGGACTGAAATCGCACTGTGAAAGGAGAAATGAAAACACATGATAAAAATAAACTCTTGTCACATACTGCTGCTGGGTAGGAAATTGGTGGAAGCAGATTGTCTTTGGACTCCGGGCAGTGAGGCCAAAAGACAGCTCTAGCCAGGAAAGATGAGATTTGCTACCCATCAGTGCATATTTACAGAAACCTTAAAGCCTGAGCTTTGAAGATTTATACTGAAATATTCCCTAGCTGATTTACAGTTTTGCAATATATTCACCTTCAATTTACCCCAATTCATACATATGTTATTGTTTTGGTACATGGGAGCCAGACTTCATCCGTGCATGTTATACCACATCTGAAATTATTGGAGACGATAACTGATGGGAAGATTTGACGTTCTGATATTTGTGGTAGATGAGAATCTGTCAATATCAAAATTGCTCATGAGTAAGATAAAGTTCTAATTGAAAGCAGAAATCTGAAATTTGTCCAGACATGTTAGACTAGTTAGAAACAATTGACCTGAAATTCAAAAATGGGAACATTTGATTTTGCTCACACAAGTGATGTGTGCATTGTTCAGAATGATGCGTTTCCTAATGGTGCATATGGAAAGGTTTAGTTATTTGAACATTCTCTTACGGCAAAACAAAACAAACAAAAAACAAAATCAAAAAAACCTCTCTACCTGGGACAGTGCAGCAGCTTGTAGATTGCCTGTAAACCAGATCTCAGTAACGCACTTCATTTGAAAAATCATTGCAGCTGTGTGGAAGATGAATATCATATAAACATTTTTGTTTATTATGATTATTTATTATGCCTTGAATAACAACTAGTGGACTTGCAGCAAGAGTGATAAACAGGTGATCAAGAATAGGATCTTGGCAAATTTAAATTTTTATTTCTTGTTAAGTTTTATTGAGCTTTTTTCTGAAGAGATGGTTAGACATCCAAATGTTAGAATCACCTTATGATCTAAACATTCATAATACTGTTGAACATAGCAACTTTCAGAGAGAAAAGTTAACAAATTTTCAGCTAATGTATGCAGTACCTAAGTATGTTTGCCATGATTAATGACTTGTATCATCTTTCTTCAAGCAAGTTATTGGAAGCAGTTCATTTTCAAAGCTTGCGTAGACTGTGGCCCTGAAATACTTGAAAAAAATTGGAGTTTCAAGGCTCCATACTGCAAACATGCATGGAATTATTATTGGCATGGAATATCTTCATTGGCATGAGAAATTATACTAAAATTAAGTTTGGTAGAAAGGCAACATGGGTGCCAGCACAAATGCAAAATATCTAGTCCTTGAACAGAAAATACTTATTTTATAAGTGCAAATAATTTTACTGTTTTAAATGGAATGATTGTATGGGTAAAGATTTAAAATATATGTTTGGAGAATCAGGGTCCAAATTACTTGCAAGGAACCCCCATATACTTTTTTTTTATGTGTGTGAAAATATGGTGACTTTTATGTATTTGTTAAATTTCCATTGGAGTTCACACAGTAGTTTAATGGGTCAAAAGACAAAGATGCATAAGCATTTATAGAGACTGAGGGCATAAACCTACCTTGAAAGAGGGGATCCTAATCTCATTTCCTAAGCAACTAAGTCATTAAATGCAACCATTTTTTCCTAAGATTCAAAGCTTACTGTGTAGATACAGAAGTATGAATGACCACAATCAAGTGCAATGAATTTCTTTTTATTTTACATGTAATCTGTGAAATTTATTTTTAAAGTTATCCTCAGGGAATCTGTGCTAAGGAGGTGCTGACTGGGTGTTGCTTTTTTAAATATATCTTTTAATTTATAGGAAAAGAGAAAAGAATCAATTCCTTAGTAAAGCTGGTGAAAAACTGTCATTTGTGAGCAGTGAGGCACTAGACGTGAATAACTCTATGTGAAACTACAGGAGGGGAAGCACTTGCCTTTTTTTTTTTCTTGCCTGCTTTATGGCTTGTAAATGATGAATGAAATTTACTAGCAATGCCCTGCAGTAATATTTCAAGTTATGTTGCAGAATACACTGTAAAAAGTATTGAGTTATAGTAGAATCAAAGAAAAAGGCACTCATTTTTTTCATTCTGGTAAAGTGTGCTATATTACAACATTAATCAATGACAATTTAAAAATTACAGGATGCTACAATGATTCAACTTCAGCCTGTTCAAACTTTTTATTTAAATAACTTAAAAAAAAAATTGTGCCAGCTATTAATATTGAGACTTAGGAATTAAATGAAGTTAAATCTCAGTGTTAAAGTATACATCTGGGTAGCTGTGGGTGCCACCTAGCAGCCCACAGAGCGGTGAAGAACCTGAGCATCACAGACCCCGTAGAACCACAGTATGAGCATCTTTCCTAACGATGCTCCCCCCACCCAAGACACGTGAGAAAATTTGCATTGACACGTTTTTATGATGTTTTGTTTGTGGCTGTTTTTGAATGATGAAGACCAAGAAAAAGACGTTATCCTAAAGTGGGGCTGTGGATAGTGCCTGCGGTGTCCTTTAAGACCTCCAAAACAGGATCCTTTTTGTCAGCTCGGGTGAGCAGTGGCTCTTTAACATTCTGAACCTGCTATGGTTGCTGGGGCAGTTCATCACCAAAGAATAGAAAAGAGCCCCTGGCATATCACATGGAAAAGAGGAAGGGGAAGAAAAAAAAAAAGAAGGGGGGGAGAGTGAAGGAAAAAAGAAGTCTTGGGCACACAGACAGTGCATTGTGTAACCAGGGTTTAAAGAGCAGGCCGTTAGGTATATTTCATAATATGAAAAGACAGACCGATTTTGGCCCCCTCGCCTAGTGGGATCAGTGCTGTCAATGCCATTTATTTTCAATCCCTGGTGATTTCTGTATCCCCAGAACCCTTTTGCATAAAAATGAACCATAAAGGCAGTCAAAACACCTGCTTTGCTGACAGGCCCGATTAAAGCTTTGATTTATCCTTCCAAGGGTGAGCTGTTCTGCTGTTGCGGGGGCCTCGCTCTGGTGTGTAATTCATGGGAGGCTGAAGGTCTCCTTTCTGTGTCCCCAAGGTTCAGCTGTGGGCCTCTTTTGTACCTGCTGGAAAGTTTGGCCAACTCCGAGAACACCCACCCCAGCTGGATGTTGGGCTTTTTCATCAATATTGGTTTGAGTTTCTCGGCTCCTGTTATTAAGTGACAGTAAATTACCAGGCTAATTTGGGAGGCCCCACAGCACATGGTCACGCATTTCTGAGGAGCCCACTCTGCTCCCATTGTGGGCTCTGGGGGGCTGCTGTACCAGCTGGAAAAGAATATTATCACTTCCCCCCAGCATTTTCTCATAGCTAAAAACATTGATACTTGACATGTAAGTTTTATGTCATGTGGGAATTCTCTCTTTTTTACAGTGAGGTTGTGCTGTATGCTGAAACCTTCATTGCAGGGGTTGCCCTGACTTGGCTACACATCATGTAGAGCCTCCCTAGGCTCAAAAACAGCATAGCAAGTGGGAGAAAACCTCCTTGTAATCACTTGTGCTGGGGGGGAGAGCTTCAAAGCCTTATTGCTGTAACCGCAAAACTAGGTGTTTCTTAAATGTTCTGGAAAGTTGAACTGGTTCTGCTTTTCAAAATTAAAAAAGACTATTGGTAGCTTCTGTGTGTATGGAGACAGTGAACAAGTTTTGTTTTTTGCTTTGTTTTTAAATAAACCCAGCGTATATCCTGCATATATATTCCTTCCCCCCAAGCCCCCAAAGACTTCAAGATATTCTGGCAAAATTTTCTTGTGAGTATATTTGACTTATGCACCATCATTGATTCATTAAACCGCTAAGCTGTTATAGAACCATAACATGGTGTATAAGAAGGCTGAGCAAATCATTCCTTGTGGATCAATGTTCAAGAACATCCAGAAGCGAGTTTTTTAACTGGAAAGCATCTTTTCACTGAAACTAAAATATTCTAAGAACAATATCTGTGCATTATTTTTTTTATAAATAAAATGGAAATAAACAGGAATTAATGCATAATCAAACAGCAAAAAATAACATGCGGTTTCATTTTGATAAAAGCAATCTATCATTTGGCCACGTGCAACATTTTAAAACCAAATTCTGGAGGGACAGGAAGAGTCCTTTGAAATTCAGCAAAATCCATAAGAACAATTTCCTATAAAACAAATGATATCTCTTTGTTGGAGAAATGGTTGCATTATTGGGAACTGGGGCTGTAATTTGAAAATAGCTTTACTACAAATTCTTTAAATTGCAGAAAAAGACCATATGCAAAACTCACATTTGCAGTCGAGCTAGTACTTGACATGAGTCTACAGTGTAAACCGTTCTTCTCATTGTGCAGAGTGTGAAGTAATGACGTGGTTTAAATTTTGAGGTGAGCTTTCCAGACTTGTTTCCAGTCAGGGCTTTCCAAACTACAGAGTTTTAGCAGAGCTAAGACGTGGTGCCCCAGTCCTTGATGGACCATGTAGGTTATGGTGAAGCTGCAGAAGTCAAGAGCACCTGGCTGCTTCCTCCCTTCATGTTCAGATGTGAGAAAGGCATAAGTGTATCCTTATGGGGATGATCTGTTTGTACAAGAAGGAAGCCAGTGCACAGGGCAGACAGGACCCAACCAGCCTCACCGGGATGTTTAAGGGTACCATTTCCCAGGTGCTGCAATACACACCTGCCTCACAATGCAGAGGTAGCCTCAAACCCTCAGAGGTAGGTAGTGCTCATGTGCTCAATGTGAGGGATCCAATAAGAAGTAGGGCAAAGTTTTGTTAACTAATTTGAACACAGTTTGTGAGCTTTTATTTTTACACTGCTGGACAGAGCCCAGAAGATGCATCTAATGTAAATCCATCGGTCACGTAGAGTGGTATAGCTATATCCACTATGGCTGTATATAACAGTAAAAAGTCTGGTGTTGGTAGTGTACATGTGCTAAGAAGGCATTGGTTTGTCTATTTAATCTTAAAAATTCAACTCATGACCTTTAGGTCTCTGAAAGCAAGATTTAATCAGCCTCAATGCACAGAAGTTGAGAGCTTTCTTTGCAAAATAAAAACACATCCCAGGTCTGCAAGAATATGTAGACAGATGCAGAGTACACAAAACTGTCAGATGACAAAACCAGCAGCGTGTAGTTATGTCCAAGAAATTTCATTTGGTGAGCACTGGGAAGGGGAGGTACTGAAACATCTGCTTTATTGCTTGTCTATCATTGCCTTTCTCAGTCTTTGCATGATTTGTCCTATACAATTGCCCTGTTTGGACTGGCGTGTGGCTTAACCCTATGGACAATAAATGTGCTCTTTGATTTTGAGGTAGGCAAAACCCTTATAGCTGATATACGTTTAAGTAGAGCAAGAACTCTTTAAGAAAATCTGAAACAATGCACGACAAAAATAAAATTCCTGAAAATGTGTTGTTATAAACATTGATTTTGTTGAAATAAAGCTCAGAATAAAGATAGCCAAACTTTGTTTTCCTTTTGTGAAGGAGAGGATGTTTTGCATGGAAATGGTCAGTCCTGATTTTTGCCCAAGAGATATGGGTTGTTCATCTTGAAAAGATAGTGGTTTTAGTGCTGCTTGAGGGAAAACTTGGAGTCAGCTATGACTAGCTACTGCAGATTTAAACTAATCACACGATCACTCACGTATTACGAATGCCACCATGCTTTTTCATTTATACAGAGCATATAGGAATTTTTTGAGGTCTCTCTCTCTTGTTCATAGATTTGCCCAACCTACAGGATCCTTCTCATTGTGCTTTGCTTGTGTTCGCTTCAAGCCATATTTTTCTTCACCCTCCATGAAACTGTAAATGAGAATTCAGTGCCCTTTCCCTCCTAAACTTCCATCTTCACCTACCTTTTCTCTCCACCCCCTTTCATCTCCATTTCTTTATTATCTGTGTTCTTCCAGCTGGGAGCATCTGCATTCAAGAATATACTTCCCTGAAGTTTTATACGTTGAAATACGAATAAAACGTCACCCACTGTCTATCTGTTTCCCAGATACTTCAATAGACCATCTAGTACCTGCGCACTAAATTTCCTTTACACCCTTCTGTCTTTCCACTAGATATCCTCTTCTGTTATGCAATTGTTAATGTTCACATGCTATTTTGAGCTATCAAAAATCTCTTTCAGTATAGCAAGTATAAGCTATATGTAAAAGTACACATACAACATACATAAAGTAGATAACAAGATAAATATGCACACATACACAGCATAATCATAAATAGAAACCTTTAAAACATATCTTAAAAAGACTGTAAAACTCTAAATCATTTAGGAACAAGTCACTGTAAGAACTTCAGAGATGTTTAAAGTGTTGAAAAAACAAGTCTTTGAGAACATCAGCTCCTCTTTCTGTTCCTTGTGTATGTCAGCTTCAGTGGTGCACCATCAAAAATAGTATTGAATCCCATTAAAGTGTTCTGAATGGGAATTAAAATCATTTATATAAGTTAAAACCTATGCCCATCATCCTTATGTTGCTTCTGCAGTAGTATTGACATATGACTTGTCAATGTGGCTTGCCTTGATGGAGATTTGAGGGGCAGGGACACGGAGCAGTAGAGGACATGAGGAGGTAACAGAGTGAAAAAGGCTTAGGCGAGCATTCTTACTCCATAGTCTTCTCAGTAAAGGCAGCATTTAAATGACTTAAGATAACTGTATCAAGAGCCTAAATTAATTTTGACTTTTGAAATTTCAGCATCAGAGGAGAGAAGGGTTTTCAACAGCTTCTGAAGAGGAGAGGCATGAAAGGCTTCTTAGGCACTGGCACATTGCTGTACATGTTTTTGTTGACATGCCCTCTTCCTGGTCAAAATCTACTGATAACCNTTGCCTAATTACCATTTCCCAAAGAGTCCAGCCTCATTATAATCCTAATCTTTATATCCAGTTTCTCCAGAGAGGATTTGAATACCACCCACTATCTGCTGTACCTGAAAGTTAGAAGGGAACAATCAGCATCTGGCTGTACAACAGTCTAAATACTATGTAGCATATTAGGTTCCCAGTGACTCAGCCACCTTGTAGGAGAGACTGGAAGATTATGAAAAAAAATTAATTTGACTTTTATTGTGTCAAGTAGAAAGGAGCACTGTGGATGATGTATAGGTACAGGACCAATGATTCCTTATTACTTCCTTGTTATGTTTTATCAAGCCTTTATTCAGAATATTTCAGAGTTGTTTTTTTTGCTCATGCATTATACCTTGCAGACACGCACAATGGAGCTCTTTGTGAAGAAATATTAATGATTGTCGCTGACTATATAGCAAAAATATACGTAGATCTTCGTAAACTCTTTAAAACAAAATGAAGAAAAACCTTCAAATGTAAATCTCACAGAAAAGTCTTGGCAACCCTGAAGCAGATTTGTAGCCAAATCTCTTTAGCTTGAGGTAAGTACATAAGAAAGCTCTCAGTGAAATTCTGGCAAATATCCACAGCTTAACTGTGATTGAAAAAAATACAAAAGAAAATAGAAGAGAAACCCATACCTGTTATTACAGATGATATATCAGTTTTAAGGTCCTATTCTGACAGAATGCTTAGTTTTATTTTTTAAAGTAAGTTTTTCTGTATAAAGCAAAATTGTTTTCTCATGCAAACCAGAGCAGCTTCATGAATTTCAAATCACTAACCCATAGCACATACAATAAACTTTGGATGTTAGACACAACTGGTTTGAATAAAATATTTGCTTCTCTTTTTCGTCTTTAAAATGTTACTTAGCCTAAAAGATATTTTAATAAATGCCTGAAAGGTGTTAATCAGAATGCAAAATTAAGAGTACATATTTCTTTCCAGATACTCTTGTAATTGATTTTGCCAAGGGTAGTTTAGTTCAGAGGCAATCTCTGTTTGTTCACTGAGAGACTGCTCATTTTATTTTATATAATTTCACAGCATTTTCTATATTATGTATTTTTCATACTGTAAAAATTTAATTTTAGCCTCATTACTGAATGGTTCTATTTAGTACTATATGCAATATAGTCTCATATGAAAAAGGACAAGAGCAACTTGCTGTAATAAGAGAGATGAACTAGACCTCACAGAGAAGTAGCGTTTTCCAGCTGTTAAAACTAGACCATACTAAAGAACTTTACATACAAATCTCATATGGATCATAAACATTCTAAATCAGACTGT